>JAWPHD010010632.1:0-91771 GCA_037043455.1 Cyrtodaria siliqua
TATTGGTGACTTTGTAACAAAATACCTGTTGATTCTCGGACGTGTAATGTTCATTACTTGAAGAAATATAATCACAAAATATTGATATGTGAAATAAATCTGTGGTTTTAATAAACTGAAGAAAAAAATTAATATTGAATTGAAGTGTTTTTTTATTTTGCTGGTCATATTACCGTGTACTTTCTGCTACCTTATTACGGGTAAGCACTGGTTGCAGCGACAAATTAAAATTAGAACACTCCTAATTTTATAACACCGTGTTGGACCGACAGTGCAACCAATGTTGGCCCATTGTTGTAACAATAACTCCAACATTGGACCAAAGTTGGCCCAATGAAAACATACATTTTCGTTTTCATTGCAACAATGTAAAATTTTACGCCAACGCTGAGCCAACATGTCGGGCAAAAGTTGCGCCGATGAGCAAAATAACGTTGGGTCAACAGTGCGTACTAACGTTGGACCAACGAAGTGTACAACATTAGGCCAACGTTGCGCCAACGTATGCTTGCTATCTGGGAAACCAAATAACATAGTTGGCAATATCGACTGATGTTTCGAAAGTTTCTATTACATAATGTCTGCTTATACCGAAATCCATTATATAACGCAAAAAGTATCTCTTAAACTGCTATTTAGGATAATTTAATACTACAATACAAACTCCGTTAATTTAATTTAAAAAAACTAACCCGCCAAATAACAACACCATTATGTCGTCGATACTATTTGTATATGTTTACTGATGTTTATGCTCGGCCATATTGTTACTGTGGGTTCAGATGTACATACGACACTTTATAGTTTCATGGAAGGTTAATGCATAATATATCGTCTCAATAGAAATGCTGAAATACATATAAATAATAATAAAGCATAAATCACAATTATAGAACTCGCTAATAAAAACCGTGTATTCACATCTTTCGAAATGACAAACAATACATCTACACAATTAGGCGTGATGGCGGGCAGACGACCAGCTCAACAGGGTACACTTTAACTCTTACAAAGTCATTCAAAACAGAAGACTATGAATAGGCTATTAACACAACGCATTTAGAAATAATTCATGAGTACAAAAATTACACAAATACCTGAATATATTTCCTATAGGTTTACCACCACTAATTACATGTAAACCTCCGAGGTGTGGTCGAATGTAGTTCCTATGATAAATAGTAATCCCTCCTTTGTTGATAGAAATGGGCATTATAAGTAGGGGAAAACTGCCCTTTTCTATTCGATTTTGTGGTTGTATGTATAAGAAGCGTATTAATAGGTTTTACTGGATCATTGATGAACATTTTCGAAATGTCGACTCTATGATTACACTTTGTGAGCGACGAAAAGAGTCGATCAATGAAAACAGCTGTAACCTTACCTGTTTAGTAAACAACAAGAACTTTCTTACATGTCTTGTGACCCCACGTTTTCTGGTGATTTTTCAAGTGGAAAATTAGTTTTCTATATGAACATTACACTGCTGCATTATCCAACCTTGAGTTGAATTTGCAGCAAATCATTAACATGTGACGCTTTACCATTGGTGTCTATGGGGAACATAATTAGTGGTTTCATACCTTTATATTCACTGAAAATGGTTATAAGTACATGCCGAAATGGCGATACGTGTAATTAGTATTTCACGTGACCTTTTCGAGAGTCTGGAACGCTCGGTGAATGCGTTACACAAGAACATAAACATGCAAAATGTTGTTAGTAAGAATTATTAGTTGATTACTGGTGAAAGGGAAATAACTTTTTCACTTAACGGATCATCTATGAAATATACTCATTAAAATGGAATTATGAAAACAATGAACACCAAGAAACTACTAAATGTTTTTATTAAGAGTTTTCACCCTGTGACAAATTACACTACAAAACAGTAATCAAAACTCGATCCAGGTGTTCAGGTCATATACTAATGTATATATGCAGATTAAAACTATATATTTATTAACGGGTTCTTAAAATACCCGTGATTGAATATGCGTAATAATGAGTTAGTAACTCTTATTCGACGCTCCAGTTTTGAGGTTTGGCTTGGCTGGTTTAAGTCGTTTATATTGTGTCAATGAGTTTGGATTCTCAAAATATGCATATTATATATATGCCTCGTCGTCATTAGGTTTAGATTGTTGGTGGGATAGCTACTTCAAACTTGATATAGCTAAAGAGATCAGACTATCAAACAGTACAAACAGTGTAAACACATATTATGCTGAAATACATGTACACACTTCTGGGCACTGTGAGAAAACAAATCCCAGTTGAAATTATTATAATTGTTGATGTTGTAGTAGAAATAGTAGCAATAGTAACAGTAGTAGTAGTAGTAGCAGTATTAGTAGTAGTAGCACTAGTATTAGTATTAGTAGTAGTAGTATCAGTAGTAGCAGTAGTAGTAGTATTAGTAGTAGTAGTAGTAGTATTAACAGTAGTAGCAGTAGTAGTAGTAGTAGTAGTAGTAGCAGTAGTAGTAGTAGTAGTAGTAGTAGCAGTAGTAGTAGTAGTAGTAGTAGTAGTAGCAGCAGCAGTAGTAGTAGTAGTAGTAGTAGTAGTAGTAGTAGTAGTAGCAGTAGTAGTCGTAGTAGTAGTAGTAGCAGTAGTAGTAGTAGTAGAAGTAACAGTAGTAGTAGTAGTAGTAGTAGTAGTAGTAGCAGTAGCAGTGTGTCAATTATTGAGTACGAATGCTTTTGAATGCCTCGGTTGATCTTGGTGTAGAGTATTAAAGATACAATTATGAAATAAATGTCTAACTGTTGTCATTTTTTCCCGAATTTTATGAAAACTCGCGTCAATATTCCCAAATTTATCAAAAACCGCGCTAAAATTCAAAATTATGACGTTATGGGTTATGTTCCTAAAACATAGGGGGAAAACATTTCATTAAATCAGATACAAAGTTTAAGAAGTGGAGCGAATTTTATATCTGATTTTAAAGTAGCTATACCGCCAACAACAGCCACATGTTACAACATATGTACACAGTTTCTAAACCAACTGACGAAGAGGTATATATATGACTTCCATATTTTGAGAATAAAAACACTATAGACACAACACTGTAAACGGCTTTAACCAGTGAGACCAAATCCCCAAAACGGAGCGTCGAATTAAGAGTTTCCAGCTCATAATTCATTTTACGCATATTCAATCACGGGTATGTTAAAAACCCGTTAAAAAAAACTATTCTTTTAAACGGCACATTACATCATTATATGACCTGAACACCTGGATAGAGTTTTGATAAACGGTTTTGTAGTGTAATTTTGCCGTTATTTGGCGAGTTAGTTTCTTTAATAAATATGAATTCATGTAATATGTATATAAAAAAATGTCGTAACATCATTGATATATTGGCAAACAAGGTGTTTAAGCGTCATATTTGGTTTATGGCATAATAATGTATGCTTAGTTGGAATGGCCTTGGCCAAACTTGACCACTTTTAGTTATAACATTACGTACTGTAAGTATATACACTAGTCAAATGGAAGTTTCTCCAAGGCATTACGTGGTCCGAGTATTAACTTTCATACCCCATCCAACCCCTTCTACAAGAAGCGAAAACGGGATTGGCTGTGGTATGAAACAAAAACCTTAATTTAAAAAGTTTGCATATCGTAAAATTAAAACTTTCAATAGGTAAATTTCAATCAGTTATCGCATATTTGAGTAAAACATGTTTTTAAACTGTTTTATTGTCGAAATATCCGTTATAAATCCTGCTAATATAAGGTTTCTCATCGCTTATTGGAATTAAGGCGGGAACACATAATGGTTGACATATTAAGCAAACAGCAATGGAATCAACATGTTCAATGCATGATAATAATGCCATGATGGCGGAATGGGCAAGTTAAACACAATCAAATGTAAATAGTAGCAAACAAAAGAAATCTAGTAAACTCTGATCAAACTCTAAACAATCAACGTAATACATTGTCTATATCTAATACGTGATTAGGTGGGAGTGAGATATTGTATTTATTTTTTATATATCAATGTACTCTATAATAAACCATACGTGTTGTTGTTTTCTCTGTCAGTTCAATACTGTAAACATTTACAAATGAAAATATAATTATGTACACTATAGGTGGATACAATATTAATTAAGTTTTGTGTTTTGTACTTTTCTTGAAAAGAAACATATGTTCATCATCGTACTTTAAAATGGTTGATTAGGTTATCTGAAGTATGGACAAAGAAAGATATAATTCACATAAGATCTTTACAAGATTGTAATATATAAATAAACAAAGAAAACACATGTTCGAGCGTATTCATAATGCATGTCCACACGTTTCCCGTTGATGTGGTGAAGTAACGACATTTTGTGGTGGAATAACGACTCAGTGGGTTTAAATTATTGTATTTGTTTGGTCTTATTTATATATTCCAGAAGGTCGACATATCGCAAGATGTGGTCCATACATTTTCGAGTAAGCGCCTGAACGTTATTTTGTCGTTACGTTTGTCGTTTTTTCAAACATTCGACGTGTTTTTCTACCCAAACACAATAAAGTGCACAGAAAAATGCAAAAGTTAGTCTTTCAAATGCATTAAATCGCGATGTACATTATTCTCTGAAGTAAATGTTTTCAAGTTTGTTTGGTATCTTTACAATCCAGAATGACTGTGTAGACGTATTTTGGTTATCTTGTTTTGTAACGCCATTGATGTGGTGGGGGTATTCTAAAACGGAGTAATATGCAGGTCAGATAGCATTTTAAAGAAACGTTTTTTTCTTCTTTTCAAGCTCACAAACACGTTTTTATCGTTCGCATGTTTCGACATTTGTTAGCCATATAACCATTAATTTGGATATATTGGAAATGCCCCCATTATTTACGTTCTTACAAATGTGGATTGAGTTGTCATAGACACGAACATGCCTACTGACCTTTTCGGGGAAAAAAGGCATATATGTGTGTGTGTTTTTCATCGGCGACGGCGACGAAGGCATCAACGTTAAGTGCAAGCGTTTAGCCCTGCTTCTCTGTAAGAATATGAAGAATAAAAAACAAGACTGGCTCATATTTGTATAATTGGTAAAAAGTTAAAGGTATCCCGTAGCCTGGTGGTCGTTGGGACAAATGGCCCACTGTGTCGGTTGTACGACATATGAAAGGCGGATGCCATACCTCTCCTTTCACCGCCTGCACATTCCCTGAATTGAACGAAGTACCCCATTCACTATTGGGTGATTGAGAGTTTTCAGTCACTTGCCCCCACCGAAGCTCGAAAACGCGACCTTCAGCTGCAACGTAGTCGAACGCTGTAACAGCTCGGCCATGGTGGCTCTCTGTATACTGGTAAGTAAAATGCAAAGCTATAGGTTGTTTTAACCTAATGACATTAACTACTGACCGTCACATTGACATTTAATGGTCATTCACGTAAGTCAATTGTATGTTAATATTGGTGTTAGCTCTCTTGTTTCTACCGCTGTTTACCTTTATCAAATTCCTTGTTAGTTCAGCACCAAATTATCTTAATGTTACGCATAGCCAAACTTTGTTAGCTATACATCTGTTTTTTAATACTGGCTGTTAATGACTGGAGGTATAGTTTATATATGGCAGGGCAGGACAGGGCAGAGCAGGCAGGCAGGGCATGTAGGCAGGCAGGCAGGCATGCTGGCATGTAAGAAGGTTCTTAATTTCAAATGTTCACTAGGTTAAATATCTGTATTGAAACAAATACAAGGTAATATATTGCAAAGAGTGTAGTAAACAGTACACGTATAATCCATATTATTACATTTTGTAACAAGATGGACCAAGTGGAGACAACCCACCAAGGGAGAATCAAGACAAAATAAATTTACAAATTTATTTACAACAAGATGAATATAATTATATACAAATGAATACAAATGACAAAGTAGAAATATCAAAGTTTTAAATCATGTTTAAAATGATGTTCACTGCATTAGATTAAACTGTTCGGTTTTAATCAGACTGAATATCTGATATCTGTATTTATGAGATATGTATATTATATCACACGCTATCTTATCTCTCAAAGCTATATCTAGCGGAGTTCTTCCAGTACAGTTCCCGGCACTAACACTTCACTCCCCGCGTTATTGCAATCCCGTCCTTAGCGGTTGCTCTTCGTCCCGGTACCACACATACTTCCGGTGACGTAATCCACACGCGACGCCCACTTCGCACGATCCTCTCCGGCGATGGCCCAAGTCCCGGTATTACAAATCCGGTGACGTTATCTGCGTAGCTATCTGCGAAACCAGGCCCTCTTGCCTAGCATCTCCGTGGCTACCGTCTGGTCTGTCGCCCACATGGCGAATGCTGTCGTTCCCCGCGTCCTATGACGGAGTTTCCAACCTACGACCCCGTAGACCACGCTCCCGACAATACGCTCTACATGCTCTACGCTTCTAGCGTATACGTACGCTCCTAGCGTATACGGCTACAAAATAAATACCCAGTCTTACAATGTTATCACAACATGTATTTTATAATAGCGCTAAGGTATCACCATACCTAATACTTTATTGCAAAGCAATCTTTATTCAGAATGAATAAACCCGAATTCTAAACTTTCTTCGAATAGACATTATGCTAAACTTTAACAAAACGTGTAAAACAATTACAGATGTAATTTTCGACAAAGAAATCTCACATTTATAAATGTAACGCAAACTTACAACATAATAATTCAACCATAGACTGAATGAATAATTGGTTTTAAACCCCGTTAACAAATTATAGGCTATAATGGTACAGCGACCTTAGAGTGATTGAATAATAATGACAATATGACAACCAAACTCAGAGAGATTTATACTGCACAATAAACAATAACCGTTTATGCAATAACGTAATGACAGTTAGAAACCTCCGTAGAAAAATACCTACAATCTGAATCGCGTATTCCATTTACTAACTACAGAACAACTGGCATCATCAATAATGTAAATATATGCCCCAATAATCTTATCAGACAATACTTGCTAAGTAACAATATGGACCAAGTGGAGACAACTCACCAAGGGAGAATCAAGACAAAATAAATTTACAAATTTATTTACAACAAGATGAATATATAAACAAATAAATACAAATGACAAAGTAGAAATATCAAAAGTTTTAAATCATGTTTAAAATGATGTTCACTGCATTAGATTAAACTGTTCGGTTTTAATCAGACTGAATATCTGATATCAGTATTTATGAAATATGTATACTATATCACACGCTATCTTATCTCTCAAAGCTATATCTAGCCGAGTCCTTCCGGTACAGTTCCCGGCACTAACACTTCACTCCCGCGTTATATTGCAATCCCGTCCTTAGCGGTTGCTTTTCGTCCCGGTATACTTCCGGTGACGTAATCCACACGCGACGCCCACTCGCACGATCCTTTTCGGCGATGGCCCAAGTCCCGGTATTAACATCCGGTGACGTTATCTGCGTAGCTATCTGCGTAACCAGGACCTCTTGCCTAGCGTCTCCGTGGCTACCGTCTGGTCTGTCGCCCAAATGGCGAATGATGTCGTTCCCGCGTCCTATGACGGCGTTCCCAACCTACGACCCCGTAGACCACGCTCCCGACGATACGCTCTACATGCTCTACCTCCTAGCGTATACGGCTACAAAAATATATACCCAGTCTTACAATGTTATCACAACATGTATTTTATAATAGCGCTAAGGTATCACCATACCTAATACTGATTGCAAAGCAATCTTTATTCAGAATGAATAAACCCGAATTCTAAACCTTCTTCGAATATACATTATGCTAAACTTTAACCAAAACGTGTAAAACAATTACAGATGTAATTTATCGACAATGAAATATCACATTCCTAAATGTAACGCAAAACTTACAACATAATAATTCAATCATAGACTGAACGAATAATTGGTTTTACATCCTGTTAACACATTATAGGCTATAATGGTACAGCGACCTCGGAGTGATTGAATAATAATGACAATATGAAAACCAATCTCAGAGAGATTTATACTGCACAATAAACAATAACCGTTTATGCAATAACGTAATGACACAGAAACCTCCGTAGAAAAAGTACATACAATCTGAATCGCGTATTCCATTTACTATCTAAAGAACAACTGGCATTTTCAATAATGTAAATATATGCCCCAATAATCTTATCAGACAATACTTGCTAAAATATGCTGACGTTTGAAAACGTACAAGAATTAAAGACAATTACCTGCTAACTATCTATGGCTTTTACCGGCATATATTTCCTTCAGAACAACAATTTAAATATGACAATAATTTACAACAAATAAAATTGATTTGACTTACCCTTTGCCGTAATGATGTTGTCCATTGACTACTCTGGATAATGGCTTGCGATCCTGTGACAAGTTCTTACGATTTCGACACCCATATATACAGTCTCTACACGGATACCAGGTGAAACACGCCATCCATGCAAATGTCATGTTACTTGGACTGCTCGGACTGCACGTAGTGTCGTAATAAGAATTCTATACATTTATTAGACCCGTACTGGTAATTACTGGCAAATTTACTCATAATACACAGCTTGTACAAATAGTTGATGGATTTTGATGAAATAAACGCCAAAACAACTTATTCTTTATCAATAGAATGAATCTAGTAAAATATCCTTTATTAGATATAGGCATCGATTAAAAGTGATGCGCTTGGCAAAAATCTACCAAAATTCCTATTCAAAATCAGGGAAAATGAGGCCCCGAAAAACGCAGTTAAAACTCTAAGTAAATATGCACTCATTTTGTTACAGTCATTCATCTCGTAATCAAACACGCGTGCGTTCCGACGATGCACTACGACATGTCACTTATAGTCACTGAGAAACAGAGCTAAAAGCACCCCCTTAACGTTGAAGCCTTCGTCACCGCTGCCGATGACAAAAGAACCACATACATACTTATTGTCGTTCATAGGAAATGCTCCAGGACATGTTCACTAACAAGGAGTAAGCATGTTCGTGTCTATGACAGCCCAATCTACATTTGTAAGAACGTAAACAAGGGACAGAGCATTTCCAATATATCCAATTTAATGGTTATATGATTTAGCTAACAAACGTTTGTGTGTGCTTGAACAAATAAGAAAACACTTTATTTTAAAATGCTACGTCACCTGAGGCGTTACTTCAATTCAGTGCTCCACCACATCAATTGCGTTACACAAACAGATAACCAAAATACCTTTACAAGGTCATTCTGGGTTGTAAAGATAATAAACAAACTTGAAAGCAATGCGTAGCAGAGTGTCATTTACTTCGCATAATAATGTAGAGCATTTGATCGGTTACTTTTGCAAGTTTCTGTGCACTTTATTGTGTTTGGGTAGAAAATCTCATAATAGCCTCGAATGTTTGAATAAACGACAAACGTTTTGACAAAACAACGTTCAGACGAGTGAAAATGTATGGACCACATCTTGCGCAATGTCACACTTCTGGAATGTATAAATAAGAACAAGCAAATAATCATTGTCTTGCCTTCAGTGTAAATACTGAGGCGTTATTCTACCACCAAATGTCGTTACTTCCACCACATCAACAGGTAACATATGAACTGGGTGGTATTGTAATATAAGGTAGCCGCTTTATTCTTTCCGTCATGTCTAAAATTCATGTGTAGATATATATCGTTGCATTCTAGCACGCGGTCAATATTAAAGGGACATACGGTAATCATGTGTTTTTAAAAACTTTAAAGGGACACACGTCATTCAAATGTTTTAAAAAAACTCACGGCGTCCGGTTAGTTTTACTAAAACAACTTGTATTTGTTCAATAATTAATATTAATTATTAAAATAGTTCAAAGCAAACCGTGTTTACATATTACTAACTATAGATTATATTGGACCAATAATACATTTAACAATTTGGTAGAATAACGAAGACAAATAAAACCTCAGATTTGTATTGAATTATATGATAGATAGATAGATAGATACTTTTATTGACTTAAACTATTACTGTTTTTCATCATTACAAATATATGATAATTATAATATACACACACGTGACAGATATTAACATTGCAAATACAACAAAATATTCACTAAGTTTTTGTTTTGTTTCATACATATTTAAACAATCAAAAACATACATATATTATGGTATGTCAATGATTAACGAGGATGTTCTAAAATAAGATATCTAGTGTTTTTAGTGTTTTTTTAGTCTGTTAAAATGGATGTAGATAGCCTTAATACAAGTGCATCGGAAATGAATTTACTTAAACTAAGAATAATCTTTTTGTTTAATGACTGCAACTATTCTACAAATTTAAACATGCTTGGTCTAGTTGTGTAATATTTAGGAATATATTTGTTTCTAATGTTAGAGTAAGTAGTACAGATCAAAATAAAATGGTACTCGTCTTCAATAGCGTTTGTGTTACAAATTTCGCACACTCTTTCGTTTCTCTCTGTTCTACCTCTTGAGTATCTCCCTGTTTCTATTCTTAGACAATGAGCGGATAATCTTATTCTTGTTATACAACTTCTTAATTGTTTGGAGCATAATGTTTCTAGATATGTTTCAAAATCAAAATTCTCTTTCACCACCTTATATAGCGTTAAAACTCTACTGCCTTCTATATCAGATCTCCATTGTTGCATGAAATTATCTATTAATCTTTGTTTAAATATTAAAGGGAATAGTTTAAAACTAACACTCATTGGATTATCCCAGACATTATTAAAACCGTTACTGTTTAGGATAAACCTTATAATAGTTAGCCAATTCTTCGCGCCCTTATTACAGTTAGATAACAAATCCTTATATATTGCTTTTAGTATAATGTTCTCTGTAGACAATAGTTTATACCAATATTTGATCATTTTTACATATCTATTAATGTATAAGGGGTAACGAGAGAGCTCTCCGTAAATACCAGCATTACTTGTGGTAAGTTTAACACCTAAAATAATTTTACAAAATTTTAACTGTATTCTCTCAATATCTTTTGATTTTGTAATCCCCCATATTTCACTTCCATAATTTAATATTGATGCCACAAAAGCATAGAAAAGCTGAAGAGATAATTTTGGTTTCAATTCATATTTTCGTATATTAACCAAGAGTATATTCATTGCTTTTAAGGCTTTTCCACAAAGACATTGTTGGTTTAACGAAAAGGAGCCTGTATAATTAAGAACCACACCTAAATAATTAAAATCATCGACGACATCTAATAAACTTCCATTATAATACCACCTTTCACATTCTTTAATTCTACCCCTTTTACGAAATACAACTATTTTTGTCTTTTCAGTATTAACTTCAAGACCCCAGGATTCACAGTATTCATAGAGTCTATTAAGACTTTGCTGAAGGTCATCTGGGCTTGATCCCAGTACAGCCATATCATCAGCAAAAAGCAACAGTATTAAAGTGATATCATTAAGAGATAAACCACCATCTATTCTATTTAATAAGAACAATTCTAAATCTTCTATGAATATAGAAAACATAATCGGTGAGACAATATCACCTTGCTTTAGACCGATAGAAATATCAAAGAATTCGGAGTAAGATCCACAGGACTTAACACATGCTTTAACTGTATCATACATGGATCTAATTATCCTAAGCATTTTCCCGTTGACACCACATTTATATAGTTTTAACCACAACGCGTTTCTGTAGACAGAATCAAACGCTTTTTTCAAATCTATAAATGCGCAATAAAGTCTTTTTTTGTCGTTTAAAATGTTGTTTATAATGCTATGCAAAATAAATATTGCATCTGTTGTTGACCTACCTTTTCTAAACCCGAATTGAGCATCTGATATGATATTATTATTTTCGCACCATTTGTCAATCCGCGTATTCAAGATGCTTGTAAATAGTTTACTCATACAATTAATTAATGTAATTCCCCTGTAATTGTTAACACAGTTTATATCGCCTTTTTTATGTAGAGGAATCATAAAACCCTTAGACCAGCTTTCCGGAAAGCAACCTGTATCGAAAATAATATTAAAAATATCAGTAATATGACCCGATAATATATCACAACTAGCAATGAAATATTCATTAAGCATAAAATCGCCCGAAACCGCCTTATTTTTATTTAACGCTTTTATTGCCGACTCTACCTCGGTTACGCTTATCCTTTTATCTAATTCTTCGAAAATTGGGTCATTATCATTGAACTCATGATTAGCATTAAAGTTCTCTGATTCTTCTGAAATAGATGTTTTTATATCTTTAAATAAATTTGAAAAATAGTTCTCAAAATCATCCACAGATATATTGGCATTTACGATTTTTCGTTTCGAAAAACGTCTCCAAAATTCTCTAGGCTTTGAACGTCGCATATTTTCAAACTCTTTCGCTTGCTTAAATTTAAACGCGCGTCGTTTCTTTTTAATTAATCTCTTATAAGCTTGTTTTAGATTAGCAAGCGATGTTCTATTTTCATTTGACTTTAATCTGTTAAATCATTCAATGAATTTTTATAAAGTTGTTTAGACTGGTAGCATTCTTCATCGAACCATTTTTTCGTGTCACTATTTTTAATTTGAAACCCCGACGAAGTGATTTTGATGTGCTTCATAAAAAGTGGGTCAGCGACTTCACGCATTGTACACGTAAATTGCGATACAAGATTATCTACACTATTCGTGCTATCTGAATTAAAATTATCGAACAATGCATTAAAACATGGCAATTTACCAATAATACCCCGTCGAAACTGTTCCCTATGCAATTCGTCCCATTTTATAGACTCAGTTTCGTATGAATGTTTATCATTCCCGGCGTGCGTTTTTCCAGCAAGAGTGAACGATAACGGTGCATGGTCACTAAATTCATTAAATGCATGTATACAAAAATCGCTCACACATGGAAAATCGCGTTCTTTTAACAAAAGATAATCAATTACGCTGCTTCCATGCCTATTAACGTACGTTATACATCCCACACCACAATCTGACCCTAATCTACCATTGGCCAATCGAAAAGAAGTAGCTTTACACAAGTCCAATAACCTGTTACCTTGTGGATTCGCACATGTATCTTGTGAGGCCCGCTTTAGGGGGTTATCTGGTATATAATCAGAGTAATCAATATCGTTAATTACACTATCACATACAATAAAATCGCACCTATTTGACACTCTGCCATTACAATCACCTGCAATAAATGTTTTACCTAAAGATTCATAATAATATAGATCATCTTGCAAAAGCTGAAAAAGATCAGTATGTATTGCATTAGCTGCGGGTGAATCGTCAGTCCATAAATAAACTCCACCTAGATAAATGTCATCATCATTTCCAAAATAACGTTTATCCAATTTTAACCATATAATAGTGTCATGGTGGTTTTTTACAACAGATATTCCATTTTTGATATTGTTTTTAATATATATAACTATACCGCCGCTATTGCGTTTTGCTGTTCTATGTCTAAATTTTCTATAGAAATTAAAACAATGATACCCTGAAAATTCTATTTCACTGTTTTTACACGTCCATGCTTCAGACAAAATAATTATATCGTTTTGCTTTAAAATGTTCACAAACTCTGCATTCTGTCTCTTACTCTCAGACAAACCATTACAATTCCAGACAATCACTTTAAGTCCACCCTCGTCGTTGTCCTAGTCGCCCTTGATCGGTTTTCCGTTGATGTAAAGCGTATCATAGCTTATCCATGCACGATGGCCCTCTCGCTTCGCGTCTTTCATTTTGGGAGTCAGTTGCCGACGTTTCGCAACGATTTCCGGTGGAAACTGTTCATGCATATAGTAGTCACTTCCTTCAAGTTTGATTCTTTGCCTCCGCACCATTTCTCTATCCGGGAATTGATTAAACTTGCAAATAATTTTGCGTTTTACTCCGGGGACATGCACTCCTAACCTATGCACTCGTTCCAGCTTAAGGTTGTTAACAACATCCTGTGCGATTTGTAAATGTTCATGCATGAACTGTCTTAACTTGGATTCTGTCTCCTCGTTTTTTTCGAACTGAGATTCTGGTATATTTCCAAATATCAGGTTGTTACGCAGCGACTGAGACTGCATATAAATCAACGACTCTTTCAGTTTTATGTTTTCTTTTTCCATTTGACATAATTTGTCCTGGGTCATACCAATAGCGTATTCTGCCGAATCGACTCGCTCATCTGTTTTGTTAATTTTGTCCATGGTGTTCTTATTCATGCTATCAAATTGTAACCACATTTTTTTCATGTCTTTGTCGAAACTGTCGACCTTCTTCTCTAATGATTCTAGGGTTGATAGTCGTTTATCCATTTTTGTGAGAAGCGTCATTATATCTGCATTTGTAGGTTGACACCCTGGACGAGCCTCTTTTGGGTTTAAAGCTGTTATGGGAAAGTCGGCCATTTCTGAAGGTGGGGGTGTATTTGTCAAATGTGTACTCCTCGGTGCACTCGACGACATATTATCACTATCAGATAGTGAAGGTCCAGGAC
This sequence comes from Cyrtodaria siliqua, assembly GCA_037043455.1. Taxonomy (NCBI): domain Eukaryota; kingdom Metazoa; phylum Mollusca; class Bivalvia; order Adapedonta; family Hiatellidae; genus Cyrtodaria; species Cyrtodaria siliqua. The sequence goes on from JAWPHD010010632.1 coordinate 14,471, forward strand.
TAGGAAACACAGATGGATAGCTGGTGTTTAATGTTGATGGTGTTCCCGGATCAAACAGGACTGAATGTGTCTGACTTAAAAGGTCACTAACGCTATCAAAGTCACTCACCCCCTCTGATGAATTATGTGAACCGCCATGTTTTGCCGCTTTGTTGTTTAATGTTCCATTCAATTCATCTTCACTGCTTTTCTTACGTTTATTCCTTCGTTTTTTACCCATTTAATCACACATTCACAAATGTACAACACTATATTCTACTGAAGTATATTTTCTTCCAAAAATCCATTACAATATTCGTGTATTTTGAATAAATATTAGAAAAATATCAGAGCGACACAAAATACGACTTCTCGCTCACACCTGTCACGTGATAAGCAAGCAGTTTTAAAGTCAGTGATACAGGATTAATAAATCGAGGTGCTAATTTTAATGCTTGTTATAAAACTCAAGAGTGCCGTGTGTCCCTTTAAACACGCATTCAAAACAAACAACAATGATAAAATCGTTTTGAAATAAAGTATGCGACAACACAACGGGGGTACCGCATTGATAAGTGGCAAAAAAGGCCGCTGTGGGTTTTAAAACGAGGTTATAAGGTGCACAAAACCCTAATCTTACTCTATTGTCACCCCAATGAAAAAGAACAGTGTAATCAAAGAAATCCCCAAAAAACTGTATGCTCTAAGAAACTAAGGCAGTATTAAACATTAGACTATAAATATAAGTAAAGCACAAACAATATTGAAAAATGGATCCCTTTGAAACAACGAACACAAATAAGTGACTACAGTACCAGACTAGGTTTTATAATAAAATATATTGAGTCTTTTCAAAAAAGATGAGCATGCATATTTAAATATAAAAAAGTTAGACAGCCACCCAGCAAGTACTCATTGACACAGCAGAAGCCAGAGCAACAAGAGAATAAACCGTTAAGGTCAGGACAAGACAGAATTGCAGACTAAACGTAACGTTAGGGTCCACATTGTGTCAGTTCATCGTACAATCAATGAGGAAAGCATAGTGGCGAACTGTGTAATTGAGTCAGCCACTAAACATGCAATGCGTTGTTAAATAAGTTTAGAAGTTCCTTTGTGTGCTTGTTTAAATGTTGTTTACTTCATGTTTAGCAGCTGTTAGGCCATATATGATGTTCAATTTTTTGTTGTGCTAGAGGCACACCGTCCCATTTTTCCTAGGTAGAACGAGAATTGTTGACCCCCACCTCCCCCGCCTCCCCCAGCCCCTCCCCGTACCCCCACCCCGAGCTGCTAGTGGGATTCGAATCCGCAGCGGTGAGAGGCGAAACAGTTTTAGATTTAAGTTCGTATCAAGTTTAATATTTAAATTGTATAAAAGTGATAGAAAACCAGTACTTGTTGACAGTCGTTAATAAAGATTGTATGAAAGTGATAGAAAACCAGTACTTGTTGTATAACCGACTTGTAAATTGCAATGTATTTATATGGTTATCTTATTTGACATATTAGATTCACACTATTCGTGCACTGCCACTGAGTACAGTTTGAAAAGGTGCTCTTGGGAGTTTGTGTGGTTTGTGTGGGGGGGGGGGGGGGGGGGGGGTTGTGTGTGTGTGTGTTTTGCGCGGGTTTTTCATGTTTTTCTTGCATGTAAACACGATAGTGTAATCTAGTATGTAGTAGTTCTGCATTGAACGTTGTTACACTGACTGTACAACTGTAGTGTGGCAGGAGTGCACGAACGTTTGTTAGTCATGGGCGTTTTGTTGGTTAGTATGTAGGTGATTAACATGTGCAACTTATTTTACAGAATTCGTGAAAATGAGTATTAAGCATGGATAAATTATACAAGTTTATTACGCGTTGTTTAATACTGTTGTAATGTTGAGGGGGTTTGTGGTGGTTCACGTCATACATACGTTTCAGATGGGGCTTGAGTAGTTACAAATACCGTAAGTAGTTATGATGGCTAAATCGCTTGAGGGTTCAGCAAGGCTCAGAGTCTGTGGGTGCAGCCGAGTGTGTGGGGGGGGGGGGGGGGGGGGGGTGGGGGGGGGGGGGGATAAGGATATAGTGGTGGACATGCCTGAAACGTGTAACTAACTGGATTTGATTGTTTTCATCTACATGTTTTTTTCTGGATACTTAGAATAATGATAGCCGTTTACTGAGTAGATAATGGAATTTTAAAAGCCAATTAAACTGAAATGGCTAACACACACCGATGTGAACAATTGGAATCTCTCTAGAATGTTATCACATGCGCTTGACATGGAAGGACACAACAAAGAAAAGTCAACAATCACACAACATGTACAACATATGGAAGAATATGCAGAAACATTTATTGCATAATACAGACAATATGTCCTGTGGAGTTGCGCAGAAGGCACGAAAATTCAACGGAACTAGTGATTCTGATGTCATGTCCGTAGTAAAAGTGTTATTGTAATTGAGTCCTCTGACGAATCCCTCCTGAACCATGCAATTTCTAATGGTACCAGGTCAATGCAAACCTGGTTTTGTGAAACTTGTATTAAACAATCCTGGTATTTTACTGAAGCAGAGTAAATCCGACAATAGATACGAAACAATACTTTATAGCCTTATTTCGCATGAAGAATCACTGTATCTGGCAAGTGCGATATATTTGGAACATTACAAACACATTCGAACTGTCAGGCTATATAGTTCAATTAATCCAATAAAATATGGCGATTGCAAGAGTAACTACCAGTGGCACCCGCGTTTTCTGTTGGGGGGTGTTGACGAAGTTCGGGCACTTCAGTGTAACACGTGGCCGAACGCCGCTATCGAATGGCTTCATCGAAAACGAACGAACAATTGGCCGAGCTCTGAGCTGCTGGAATACCTGAACGAGAAAGTTAAATGTCACGTAGTTCCCACGTGACGAACTGTCGAAAGAATGTCACCTTCAGTGGAAGTTGTCATTTGCCGCGATAGAACGTGAGTTAATATGGAGCATGAATGACACACAACTCAAGTGCTTCATTGTATTGAAGATGATATTAAAACAGTGCATTCACACAAAGCTTCCGGAAAATTGAAAGACGAATTAAAAACGTATCACATGAAGACCATTATATTCTGGTTATGTGAAAATCTCAAAGAGGACGTCTGGAGAGAAGATAATCTAGTTGGATGCATTCAAGAAGCCATAAAGAAACTACTTGAATGCTTGAAAGAACAAAATTTGCCTCAGTATATATACCTACAAACAATCTATTTAGAAACAGATTTGTGACGCGTGACATTAGAGAATCTGTCATTACAACAATCGAATCAATATCCAGATCTTTGGAGGCTAGCTTTAAGAAACAATTCTTCCTGACATAGAAAAGTATGGTGCTTTAATAACAATTCTTCCTGACATAGGAAAGTACCTTAAGGCCATTAGTTACTGTGATTTCTGCAGATATATATTGTACGCCGTGTTCTTTCAGAAAACGATTCCGAAATCGAAGTTAGAAGAATTTGCGAAGGCATTTTCAAGAAATTTGCAGATGGAAAACTATACGTTCCGTGTTTTCGGTTAGGCCATTTGGCAGAAAACGATGTATAGAGACATTGTGGAAAACAATATAACTGTAAATAGAGATTTAAGAGTGAGAGAAGTTATCCAGTCCTAGAAACTGGGTGCGATATGGATAGCATGGCAAGTACTATAAATCGGGCATTGATTTACATTATGGAACAACAATACGATAGTGCTATAAGTGTATTAGAAAAGGGAACGCCCAAACGTGGTGTTAAATATTATGTTGGAGGGGATACAGGAAAAGGTTATATCATGTTCCCCACTGCTACGCCTAAAGATAACAGTGAGGACAATGATTGTATAAACGACATTGAAAAGGATAGACATAATCTATTAATAGCTATCACCGTCACAGAGTCTGATGTAGATTATGTACCAGATTCAATGAAACGTGAATTTCTAACAAAATCAAGCGAATCGTACTTACTATTTCACCCAATTGTGATCTCGCATTTTCTACGCTTTCTATCAGCATATCATCTTGGACTCGTAACAGCGAGAAAAGTATCTCTTATGTTGCTAGGGGCCACAATTTCGAATATAAGAAAGAATAGTTACTTAGATGCACATATAAACTTACTTGGTGAACATGCACATATAAACTTACTTGGTGATTGCTACAACATGATAGATAAGAGGCAAATGGCATTTTATTGGTATTATGAATCATTGAAAATGTTCTCTTCCTTGGAAAACGCTGCCTGGTACCGCGTGGCTTGTATGGTGAATGACGAGGTGACTAGACGCTGTCTGGTACCACATGACTTATATGGTTAATGACGAGGTGACTAGACGCTGCCTGGTACCGCGTGACCTATATAGTGAATGCCGAGGTAGCTAGACGCTGCCTGGTACCAAGTGGCCTGTATGGTGAATGGGTGGAGGGTGGGATGTGGTGGGGTGCGAGGAGGGACTAAACTATATATGACACATGGTAAAGCATGGCCTAAATGGTGAAAAAGGCGGTGAATAAACGATGCCTGGTGTGGCGAATGAGGAAGTGACTAGACTCTGCTTGGTACCAACTGTCCTGTATAGGAAATAATTGGGTGAAGAGGCCCTGCCTGGTACCGTCTTAATGGTGAATGAGATATAGCCAACCAAAGAGAAACTATACATACAGATATTAGTCTAAAATAGTTTTAAATGTACTAAATTGAAACAATATTGAGGGACAGTCTAGTAGAAAAAGCAAGTCTGGAAACGAATGACTGATACAAATACGTTTTAGAACTTCTTGCCCTGAATAAAAGAGACTTAAACACAACTGCAGTAACAATTTCATCATGTTTGATATGCCTAGATATATGTAATGTTTATGGAAACTGTGCTCAGATGCTCAGACGTAACATATTATTTTATATGCCTAGATGTATGTTATGTTTATGGAAACGGTGCTCAGAAGTAACTTATTATTTGATATGCCTAGATATATGTAATATTTATGGAAACTGTGCTCAGACGTAACGTATTATTGATATGCCTAGATATATGTAATGTTTATGGAAACTGTGCTCAGAAGTAACTTTTTATTTGATATGCCTAGATAAACGTAATGTTTATGGAAACTGTGCTCAGAAGTAACTAATTAAATGATTGTTGGCGGAGTTATGGCCATTTATACAGAAACTTTGTCCGGATTTGTTCTCCTGAACCCCTGGATAGATTTCAATCAAACTTGGCAGGGATGTTCTGGTTGAAAGATGTTTGGAGGAGTTACGGCCTTTTAAAGGTTTTAATACACAAATTTTGTCCGGGCTATACTCCGGAACCCCTGGCCGGATTTCAATGAAACTTGACCAAAAAGATCAGTACAAAGCCTAGTAGCGCGTATCGTCACCATGTTCCGGTTGAATGATTTTTACGGAGTGGTCTTTTATAGGTTTTAACACACAAACATTGTCAAGACTATTTCTCCGGAACCCCTGACCGGATTGCAATGAAACTTCGCATGGGTAATCAGTACCAAGCCTAGTTGTGCATATCATTGTCGTGTTCCGGTTGAATGATTTTGGCATAGTTATGGCCCTTTAAATGGTTTAATAAAATACTTTGTCCGGACTAGTTCTCCTATGCCCGTGGACGCACTTCAGTGCAACTTGGCAGGGATGATCAGTATCAAGCTTAGTTTCGCATATCGTTGCCGTGTTCTGGTCAAATGATTTTTTTTTTGGCGCCATTATGACCCTTGATACACAAACTGATACACAAACTTTGTCCGGACGAGTTTTCCTGAAACTCTGGCCTGATTATAGGGATGATCAGTATAAAGCCTAGTCGCGCATGTCATCCTTATGTTCTAGTTGAATGATATTTGGCTATGGTCCCTTAATACAGAATCTTTGGTCGCACTAGTTCTCCTGAAACTTGGCAGGGATAATAAGTACCAAGCCTTGTTGCGCATATCGATGTCATGTTCCGTTTGAATGTTTTTGGCGGAGTTATGGCCCTTTAAAGGCTTTTATACGCAAACATTGTCCAGACTAGTTCTCCTGAAACCATGGCCGGATTTCAACGAAACTTAGTAGGGATGAACTGTACTAAGCCTAGTTGTGCATATCAGTAGTCATATCGTCGTCGTGTTCCAGTCAAATGATTTTTGGTGGATTTATTGCACTTTCCCCAGTGGGTGGGGGTGGGGGGAGGTTACTAAAAACAACCTCTAGTTAAATAAAATTTTGAGTTTCCATTTTTTTCTGCTCTTTCTACCATATGTTTAAATATATTATTGGTGTAAAATAATCACCAGTTAATAATATGCCAAACAATTTGCATTAAACTATTCTTATAACTAATAGTAATGATGGAACACGTACAAATTATGAAGAAAAACTGAGGGGGCGCCGTGAGTTTAAAACATCAAGACTGCCGTGTGTCCCTTTAATGTGTTTGTAGCAAAATAGAGTTAAGTACTTGTTCTTTTCTTAATCGTATCATGGTTCAGTTATACTAAAATCCATTCAGGGAAACTAACCTGAAAACTACATTAAATATGTTGACATATCCCCAATAATATATAGAGAAAAACAAAACTCACCTTACTAACAGAAAGCTCTAGAATTCAACGTGGCATTCATATGGGGTTTTACTATTTATTTTCACTATTTATGGATATCCAAAATTCAGTTATGGATATCCATCAATGAATCAGGTATCCATATAATTCGAAAATAACATATATTAACTATGGATATCATTAATTATTTATAGATATCTTATATTCAAAATATGGATATCCATAATTATCGATATCCATAATTCATTTATGGGTATCCATAATTCACTTCATGGATATCTTATATTCAAATTATGGGTATCAAGTTCATTTAAAGATATCATTAAATCGATTATGAATAGCCATAAATTAATATAAGATATCCATAATTGTTCGTTAATTATAGATTTAAGTAATTACGTTTATTGCATTACCTTACGGTCATGGCGCAAGGATTGGTCCTGGAAAACTGTAAGGGATTAGCCATTAGTTCCACGGAGGAATAACTGATATATGGATATCTCTAATATCTCTAATTCAAATGATTTATGGATAGGAATCTTAATTGAATTATTGATATCTTAAAATCGAGTATACGATATGCATATTGTCACTGAATTATAGATATCCATAATTCATTAGATATCTTAAAACTGAATTATGGATATCCATAATTAGTGAATAAATAGTAAAATGGACCCCCATACTGCTTAAACTTGTGTTGTAAGTCTCAGTAAAGGCATTGGGGGATATCTCTTTATCATTGAAATATATCTATACAATTGTGATATATTTCTTTAAACACAAAATATCTCAGTTTCAGCTAGGTAGATATCTCTATAAGAGTCTTACATAGATTTGTTACATTCAAGAGACATCTTCAGCTTGAAAAGGTATCTATCTTCAAGAGATATTTTTCTAAATACACTGATATCTCTTTGACTTGAGGATATATCTTGTTTTAAGAGATATATCTTTTAATCACTATTGATAGATATCCATAACTGAATTAAAAATATCTATAATTCGAATATAAAATATCTATAAATCGATTTATAGATATCTTAAAATGAATTATGGATATATATAATTCAATTGAAATATAGATATATTATTTTCGATTTTAAGATATCAATAATTAAGTTTAAGATATCTATAAATCGATTTATAGATATTTGTAATTCAATATAATATATATTTAAATCACTTCGAATTATAGATATCTATATATCAGTATATTCAGCCGTGGAATTAATTCCATCTGTTCTGAGAATCCGTTCTGTTTGAGAAAAAAGCAAGATACATATGTACAGTATATTTGCATATTAAACTTTATGAAAATCAGAAGCTTATATGGTAGGTATGGAACTTCGTAGTGGACTCAACAGAATATACGATTTTTAATCGTCGATGAGTTGAATTATTATATCTCCGTGTACGCTTGCGTCAGATTTATACTCATCATGTATGTAAATGTTTTATTATCTACTCGGTGCGATTATGATATGCTAATTGGGCCAACGTTGGCTAATGGTTGTACGGTTGGTTCAACGTTAGCGTGTTTGTACATCGTTAGACCAATGTTGGGCCATCGTTGTTATATCAGTGTGTATACGTTGGGCCACTGTTGGACCAACGTAAGCCATTAAGCCGTTGTCGGAACGTTGGTCTGCCTTCGTTGGGCCAACGTCTTTCGGCCAACCATATATGGATTATTATTACTAATCAGAACATGATATTCATTCCCAGTAATCATCTTCATCTGCATTATTATACCCACGTTTTTGAAAAAAACAGGGTATATTAAAATCGCCTCCGTTTGTCCGTCTGTCCGTCTGTCCGTTACCGCATCTCCTCCTAAACCGCTGAACGGAATTCAACCAAACTTAGGGATGACCATATGCTGACGGCATTCAAGAGAACTATTATATTTGGCTTCGAGCCCAGAGGCCCTCAGGGGGTCACTAAAAATTCGATTACACTGTCATTTTTTCATATTTTTGCACATAATTTGGTATATGTAATCGTCTATAAAAGATAAACAACATATCAAACGATTTTTATATTTCGCAGACTCAAACGTCTGCCCTGGGGCCCAGGATGGGTAGGGCGGACGGGATTTGGGGTCATTTATTTAAAAAAAGAAATTTGTAACTATGTCTCAAATGCAGGAGTCAATGTTTTTGTAACTATCTCTCAAACATTATGATGATGGCACTGCACCCAGGGTCCCTCAGGGCGGTCAAAAGGTCAAATACACCAAAATTCAGTTACACTGTCATTTTTCCATATTCTTGCACATAACTTGGTGTATGTAAACGTCTATAAAAGATAAGCAACATATAAAAGATAAGCACAATCCGTTCTGTTTGAGAAAAAAGCAAGATACATATGTACAGTATATTTGCATATTAAACTTTATGAAAATCAGAAGCTTATATAGTAGGTATGGAACTTCGTAGTGGACTCAACAGAATATACGATTTTTAATCGTCGATGAGTTGAATTATTATATCTCCGTGTACGCTTGCGTCAGATTTATACTCATCATGTATGTAAATGTTTTATTATCTACTCGGTGCGATTATGATATGCTAATTGGGCCAACGTTGGCTAATGGTTGTACGGTTGGTTCAACGTTAGCGTGTTTGTACATCGTTAGACCAATGTTGGGCCATCGTTGTTATATCAGTGTGTATACGTTGGGCCACTGTTGGACCAACGTAAGCCATTAAGCCGTTGTCGGAACGTTGGTCTGCCTTCGTTGGGCCAACGTCTTTCGGCCAACCATATATGGATTATTATTACTAATCAGAACATGATATTCATTCCCAGTAATCATCTTCATCTGCATTATTATACCCACGTTTTTGAAAAAAACAGGGTATATTAAAATCGCCTCCGTTTGTCCGTCTGTCCGTCTGTCCGTTACCGCATCTCCTCCTAAACCGCTGAACGGAATTCAACCAAACTTAGGGATGACCATATGCTGACGGCATTCAAGAGAACTATTATATTTGGCTTCGAGCCCAGAGGCCCTCAGGGGGTCACTAAAAATTCGATTACACTGTCATTTTTTCATATTTTTGCACATAATTTGGTATATGTAATCGTCTATAAAAGATAAACAACATATCAAACGATTTTTATATTTCGCAGACTCAAACGTCTGCCCTGGGGCCCAGGATGGGTAGGGCGGACGGGATTTGGGGTCATTTATTTAAAAAAAGAAATTTGTAACTATGTCTCAAATGCAGGAGTCAATGTTTTTGTAACTATCTCTCAAACATTATGATGATGGCACTGCACCCAGGGTCCCTCAGGGCGGTCAAAAGGTCAAATACACCAAAATTCAGTTACACTGTCATTTTTCCATATTCTTGCACATAACTTGGTGTATGTAAACGTCTATAAAAGATAAGCAACATATAAAAGATAAGCACAATCCGTTCTGTTTGAGAAAAAAGCAAGATACATATGTACAGTATATTTGCATATTAAACTTTATGAAAATCAGAAGCTTATATAGTAGGTATGGAACTTCGTAGTGGACTCAACAGAATATACGATTTTTAATCGTCGATGAGTTGAATTATTATATCTCCGTGTACGCTTGCGTCAGATTTATACTCATCATGTATGTAAATGTTTTATTATCTACTCGGTGCGATTATGATATGCTAATTGGGCCAACGTTGGCTAATGGTTGTACGGTTGGTTCAACGTTAGCGTGTTTGTACATCGTTAGACCAATGTTGGGCCATCGTTGTTATATCAGTGTGTATACGTTGGGCCACTGTTGGACCAACGTAAGCCATTAAGCCGTTGTCGGAACGTTGGTCTGCCTTCGTTGGGCCAACGTCTTTCGGCCAACCATATATGGATTATTATTACTAATCAGAACATGATATTCATTCCCAGTAATCATCTTCATCTGCATTATTATACCCACGTTTTTGAAAAAAACAGGGTATATTAAAATCGCCTCCGTTTGTCCGTCTGTCCGTCTGTCCGTTACCGCATCTCCTCCTAAACCGCTGAACGGAATTCAACCAAACTTAGGGATGACCATATGCTGACGGCATTCAAGAGAACTATTATATTTGGCTTCGAGCCCAGAGGCCCTCAGGGGGTCACTAAAAATTCGATTACACTGTCATTTTTTCATATTTTTGCACATAATTTGGTATATGTAATCGTCTATAAAAGATAAACAACATATCAAACGATTTTTATATTTCGCAGACTCAAACGTCTGCCCTGGGGCCCAGGATGGGTAGGGCGGACGGGATTTGGGTCATTTATTTAAAAAAAGAAATTTGTAACTATGTCTCAAATGCAGGAGTCAATGTTTTTGTAACTATCTCTCAAACATTATGATGATGGCACTGCACCCAGGGTCCCTCAGGGCGGTCAAAAGGTCAAATACACCAAAATTCAGTTACACTGTCATTTTTCCATATTCTTGCACATAACTTGGTGTATGTAAACGTCTATAAAAGATAAGCAACATATAAAAGATAAGCACAATCCGTTCTGTTGAGAAAAAAGCAAGATACATATGTACAGTATATTTGCATATTAAACTTTATGAAAATCAGAAGCTTATATAGTAGGTATGGAACTTCGTAGTGGACTCAACAGAATATACGATTTTTAATCGTCGATGAGTTGAATTATTATATCTCCGTGTACGCTTGCGTCAGATTTATACTCATCATGTATGTAAATGTTTTATTATCTACTCGGTGCGATTATGATATGCTAATTGGGCCAACGTTGGCTAATGGTTGTACGGTTGGTTCAACGTTAGCGTGTTTGTACATCGTTAGACCAATGTTGGGCCATCGTTGTTATATCAGTGTGTATACGTTGGGCCACTGTTGGACCAACGTAAGCCATTAAGCCGTTGTCGGAACGTTGGTCTGCCTTCGTTGGGCCAACGTCTTTCGGCCAACCATATATGGATTATTATTACTAATCAGAACATGATATTCATTCCAGTAATCATCTTCATCTGCATTATTATACCCACGTTTTTGAAAAAACAGGGTATATTAAAATCGCCTCCGTTTGTCCGTCTGTCCGTCTGTCCGTTACCGCATCTCCTCCTAAACCGCTGAACGGAATTCAACCAAACTTAGGGATGACCATATGCTGACGGCATTCAAGAGAACTATTATATTTGGCTTCGAGCCCAGAGGCCCTCAGGGGGTCACTAAAAATTCGATTACACTGTCATTTTTTCATATTTTTGCACATAATTTGGTATATGTAATCGTCTATAAAAGATAAACAACATATCAAAGATTTTTATATTTCGCAGACTCAAACGTCTGCCCTGGGGCCCAGGATGGGTAGGGCGGACGGATTTGGGGTCATTTATTTAAAAAAAGAAATTTGTAACTATGTCTCAAATGCAGGAGTCAATGTTTTTGTAACTATCTCTCAAACATTATGATGATGGCACTGCACCCAGGGTCCCTCAGGGCGGTCAAAAGGTCAAATACACCAAAATTCAGTTACACTGTCATTTTTCCATATTCTTGCACATAACTTGGTGTATGTAAACGTCTATAAAAGATAAGCAACATATAAAAGATAAGCACAATCCGTTCTGTTTGAGAAAAAAGCAAGATACATATGTACAGTATATTTGCATATTAAACTTTATGAAAATCAGAAGCTTATATAGTAGGTATGGAACTTCGTAGTGGACTCAACAGAATATACGATTTTTAATCGTCGATGAGTTGAATTATTATATCTCCGTGTACGCTTGCGTCAGATTTATACTCATCATGTATGTAAATGTTTTATTATCTACTCGGTGCGATTATGATATGCTAATTGGGCCAACGTTGGCTAATGGTTGTACGGTTGGTTCAACGTTAGCGTGTTTGTACATCGTTAGACCAATGTTGGGCCATCGTTGTTATATCAGTGTGTATACGTTGGGCCACTGTTGGACCAACGTAAGCCATTAAGCCGTTGTCGGAACGTTGGTCTGCCTTCGTTGGGCCAACGTCTTTCGGCCAACCATATATGGATTATTATTACTAATCAGAACATGATATTCATTCCCAGTAATCATCTTCATCTGCATTATTATACCCACGTTTTTGAAAAAAACAGGGTATATTAAAATCGCCTCCGTTTGTCCGTCTGTCCGTCTGTCCGTTACCGCATCTCCTCCTAAACCGCTGAACGGAATTCAACCAAACTTAGGGATGACCATATGCTGACGGCATTCAAGAGAACTATTATATTTGGCTTCGAGCCCAGAGGCCCTCAGGGGGTCACTAAAATTCGATTACACTGTCATTTTTTCATATTTTTGCACATAATTTGGTATATGTAATCGTCTATAAAAGATAAACAACATATCAAACGATTTTTATATTTCGCAGACTCAAACGTCTGCCCTGGGGCCCAGGATGGGTAGGGCGGACGGGATTTGGGGTCATTTATTTAAAAAAGAAATTTGTAACTATGTCTCAAATGCAGGAGTCAATGTTTTTGTAACTATCTCTCAAACATTATGATGATGGCACTGCACCCAGGGTCCCTCAGGGCGGTCAAAAGGTCAAATACACCAAAATTCAGTTACACTGTCATTTTTCCATATTCTTGCACATAACTTGGTGTATGTAAACGTCTATAAAAGATAAGCAACATATAAAAGATAAGCACAATCCGTTCTGTTTGAGAAAAAAGCAAGATACATATGTACAGTATATTTGCATATTAAACTTTATGAAAATCAGAAGCTTATATAGTAGGTATGGAACTTCGTAGTGGACTCAACAGAATATACGATTTTTAATCGTCGATGAGTTGAATTATTATATCTCCGTGTACGCTTGCGTCAGATTTATACTCATCATGTATGTAAATGTTTTATTATCTACTCGGTGCGATTATGATATGCTAATTGGGCCAACGTTGGCTAATGGTTGTACGGTTGGTTCAACGTTAGCGTGTTTGTACATCGTTAGACCAATGTTGGGCCATCGTTGTTATATCAGTGTGTATACGTTGGGCCACTGTTGGACCAACGTAAGCCATTAAGCCGTTGTCGGAACGTTGGTCTGCCTTCGTTGGGCCAACGTCTTTCGGCCAACCATATATGGATTATTATTACTAATCAGAACATGATATTCATTCCAGTAATCATCTTCATCTGCATTATTATAGCCACGTTTTTGAAAAAAACAGGGTATATTAAAATCGCCTCCGTTTGTCCGTCTGTCCGTCTGTCCGTTACCGCATCTCCTCCTAAACCGCTGAACGGAATTCAACCAAACTTAGGGATGACCATATGCTGACGGCATTCAAGAGAACTATTATATTTGGCTTCGAGCCCAGAGGCCCTCAGGGGGTCACTAAAATTCGATTACACTGTCATTTTTTCATATTTTTGCACATAATTTGGTATATGTAATCGTCTATAAAAGATAAACAACATATCAAACGATTTTTATATTTCGCAGACTCAAACGTCTGCCCTGGGGCCCAGGATGGGTAGGGCGGACGGGATTTGGGGTCATTTATTTAAAAAAGAAATTTGTAACTATGTCTCAAATGCAGGAGTCAATGTTTTTGTAACTATCTCTCAAACATTATGATGATGGCACTGCACCCAGGGTCCCTCAGGGCGGTCAAAAGGTCAAATACACCAAAATTCAGTTACACTGTCATTTTTCCATATTCTTGCACATAACTTGGTGTATGTAAACGTCTATAAAAGATAAGCAACATATAAAAGATAAGCACAATCCGTTCTGTTTGAGAAAAAAGCAAGATACATATGTACAGTATATTTGCATATTAAACTTTATGAAAATCAGAAGCTTATATAGTAGGTATGGAACTTCGTAGTGGACTCAACAGAATATACGATTTTTAATCGTCGATGAGTTGAATTATTATATCTCCGTGTACGCTTGCGTCAGATTTATACTCATCATGTATGTAAATGTTTTATTATCTACTCGGTGCGATTATGATATGCTAATTGGGCCAACGTTGGCTAATGGTTGTACGGTTGGTTCAACGTTAGCGTGTTTGTACATCGTTAGACCAATGTTGGGCCATCGTTGTTATATCAGTGTGTATACGTTGGGCCACTGTTGGACCAACGTAAGCCATTAAGCCGTTGTCGGAACGTTGGTCTGCCTTCGTTGGGCCAACGTCTTTCGGCCAACCATATATGGATTATTATTACTAATCAGAACATGATATTCATTCCCAGTAATCATCTTCATCTGCATTATTATACCCACGTTTTTGAAAAAAACAGGGTATATTAAAATCGCCTCCGTTTGTCCGTCTGTCCGTCTGTCCGTTACCGCATCTCCTCCTAAACCGCTGAACGGAATTCAACCAAACTTAGGGATGACCATATGCTGACGGCATTCAAGAGAACTATTATATTTGGCTTCGAGCCCAGAGGCCCTCAGGGGGTCACTAAAAATTCGATTACACTGTCATTTTTTCATATTTTTGCACATAATTTGGTATATGTAATCGTCTATAAAAGATAAACAACATATCAAACGATTTTTATATTTCGCAGACTCAAACGTCTGCCCTGGGGCCCAGGATGGGTAGGGCGGACGGGATTTGGGGTCATTTATTTAAAAAAAGAAATTTGTAACTATGTCTCAAATGCAGGAGTCAATGTTTTTGTAACTATCTCTCAAACATTATGATGATGGCACTGCACCCAGGGTCCCTCAGGGCGGTCAAAAGGTCAAATACACCAAAATTCAGTTACACTGTCATTTTTCCATATTCTTGCACATAACTTGGTGTATGTAAACGTCTATAAAAGATAAGCAACATATTAAATGATTTTATTATTTTTATTGCATCAAACTCGGACCGTCTGCCCGGGGACCCAGGGAGGGGGGGGGGGGGGGGGGGGGGGGGTTGAGGCGGTTGTTTTTGTGGGGGGATTTGGATTTGGATTTTTGTTTTATTTTATAATTATGTCTCAAATGAAACATGATGATGGGATTACACTGTATACATTTGTTTCCTTCTATGTTATAGTTGGACCTGGATGATATGGCATCAAATACACTAATAATGCACTTATGGTGTAATTGTTTCATACTTTTGCACATTAATTAGTATAATAGTAATCTAATAAAGAGATACACAGCATGTCAAATGATTTATTATTTAAAACTCGGACGCTTCCCTGGGGTTCAGGTGGAGGGTGGAGGGTAACAGGGGTCAGTTTATTTAAAATTATTCTCAAATAAACATTTTGATGAAGGGATTACATTGTATATACTGTGGGTCTGTGTGTGTGGGTGTTAGTGTGGGGGTGGGCGGGGGGAAGTGACCTGTGTGAATAAAACGTGAGTATTTTACGTCAAATTCGTTCTATTTGTCATTTTATGTGCTCATCACCATTCCCCATTCCAACCCGACATGATCCTATCTATTAAAGGACTGTAAAGCCTCATTCATTCTCTTTTGTGTTAATGTCCTTTCTAAACAATTGTATGATATAATATGTTTCATATATTTACTTAAGAAATCTATTATTTAATTTCTGCTCAAACTTTTTATTTTTATTTTAAATGTTCATATTATTGTTCTATGTTGATTAATGCTCCTCTAACTTTCTATTTTTCCTGTATAATCGTCTTGATTTTGGAGCATGATGGATTCCATATGGGTTTATATATGATGCTCTATTCAGTTTATATATATATATATTTATATATGATGCTCTGGGTCAGTGCTTTGACCGCCTCACTGCACGAATGTTCATTTTGTTCAGTGCAGTTTGGAAAAGGAACAGTGAATTCTCGATTAAAATTGTCAATTTTCAGTAAAAATCTACGAGTTTTGGATTTATCACTTTTGAAGTTATTTACATATTGGTGACATTGTTACAATATACCTGTTGATTCTCGGACTTGTAATGTTCATACTTAAAGAAGTATAATCACAAAATATTGATATGTGAAATAAATCTGTGGCTTTAATAAACTGAAAAAAATAGTATTGGATTTATGATTTGTGTTTGTTTATTTTGCAGGTCATATTGCCGTGTACTCTGTGCTACCTTACGGGTAAGCACTGGTTGTAGTGACAAATTAGATTAGAACACCCCTAAGTTTATAACACCGCGTTGGACCAACAGTGGACCAACGTTAGGCCAATGTTGGTCTATTGTTGTAACAACAACAGTTAGCCAACATGTTTGGCCAATGTCGCGCCAACGTTGGCCCAATGAAAACATACATTTTCGTTTTCATTCCAACAATGTAAAATTGTACGCCAACGATGGGTCAACGCTCGACCAAAATGTTCGGCCAAAGTTGCGCCGATGAGCAAAATGACGTTGGGCCATCAATGCGTACTAACATTGGGCCAACGAACTGTACAACATTGGGCAAACGTTGCGCCAACGTATGCGTGCTATCTGGCAATATCGACTGATGTTTGGAAAGTTCCTATTACATAATGTCTGCTTATACCGAAATCCATTATATAACGCAAAAAAGTATCTCTTAAACTGCTATCTAGGATAATTTAGTACTAGAATACAAATTGATTTAATTTATATAAACTAACCCGCCAAATAACGACACCATTATGTCGTCGATACTATTTGCATATTTTTGCTGATGTTTATGCTCGGCCATATTGTTATTGTGAGTTCAGATGTACACTGAACGACTTTGAAAAGGCAACAGGGAAATAAACTCAGATAACTGACATATTTCAATAGAAATTATTTTTTTACGAAAAAAACAGACGGAAACCAGGCGTAAAGTAGACGGATTCCAACTGGTTTTTAGGCGTAATGCTCTTTTTCCAAGCGTCAACGAGCAGGACACTGACTAATATGACTTTGACGTCTCTTGATAGAGGCGTAAAATGTGAAAATGACGCCTGGCAAGAGCGTAACTGAGATGACGGACGTCATTTTGGACTTTAAAGGGATTGTAGCGACACAGCCAAACAAGCT
This sequence comes from Cyrtodaria siliqua, assembly GCA_037043455.1. Classification (NCBI taxonomy): domain Eukaryota; kingdom Metazoa; phylum Mollusca; class Bivalvia; order Adapedonta; family Hiatellidae; genus Cyrtodaria; species Cyrtodaria siliqua. Next base: position 32,003 of record JAWPHD010010632.1, read on the forward strand.
CTATTATTGGAGGTTCTGAAAAACTTTGGAAAAAGTGAAAGAATTATCAAAATCGGATGATAAACAAAAAAGATATGACCATTTAAAGGTTTTTCTAAAACGGATATGGGAGCCCCATTTTAGAACTATGACATCATAGTTCCATATTACTATATATGGAATATTGATAAATATCGTTTAAAACGAAGAAAATCATTGCAAATGAATGCAAAAATGTTTACTGGCCATATAAAGCATTATTGCCATTAAGTATTATATATTTTTCATACAATTGCTGTCGTTTTCCCCTATAAATGTGTAAATTTTCATATTTATAACTATTCCATATATATGTTCATTTAGAACCGTGATGTCATAGCTTTCAAAATGGCCGCTTCCATATCCATTTCAACAGAAACTTCAAATGATCATATCTTCTTTGTTTATCATCCGATTTTGATAATATTTTCACCCTTATTCAAGTTTTTCAGAACTCTTAATACTAAAAAATGGTTTGGCTGTGTCACTACATTCCCTTTAACAGTTTGCACAGGCGTATTTTATAACTGATTATTTGAGAAAATGGAACATATTCAATTAGAAGGTCAATTAGAAGTAAAACCTAACACAAAGGAATACTTTTACAACGATGCACTGTCTGAGGTAAGAATAAATTTCACATTGTTCTTATACATACAGACCTAAACTGTACTACTAATTATTCAATACTATTTATAAGCCCATATTAGAAACTGACTGGATATAAACTTGAAATGTGTATTGTTTTATATGATTTAGTGACCTAATTGATGTGGCTTTATTCTTTTATTAAATACATTGTTGGTAGTACACAAAGTTCACGATGTTTTCTTTTCTATCTTGTGATAAATGATCGAAAGTAACTCATTTGCATATTACGCCTGTAATTCCTGTTAATATCCGTCTAGTTTACGCCCGTCATTTTACTAAGCGATGTCTGCCTAAATGACGCCCGTCAATTATTCCAGGCGTAACTCATTTTCATATTACGCCTCAAATTCCTGTTACTTTCCGTCTTGTTTCCGTCTAATGTACGCCTGTTTTGTCTATTTAATTTAAATGGTTACCAACTATTTGACGCCTGGAATTTTGGAAAAAAATACGTGTGTTGTTTTTTCAAACATTCGAGGAGTTTTTCTACCCAAACACAATAAAGTGCACAGAAAAATGCAAAAGAAAGTCGTTCAAATGCATGAAATCGCGCTGTACATTATTCTGTGAAGTAAATGACACTCTGCTACGCATTATTTAAGATGGGTTACAAATAAAACAAAATGTTACTAGTTTATATTTATTGGAATAAGCTGGCCATGGCTTCAACAATATATAGTGTAAAATAAAATGTGTAGTTAAATCAAATTGAAACATTTCAGGTAAATCCAATGTTCATAGTCCAAACTAAGTTTAAATTGTAACTGACCACTGTACAGTGTAAACCCTGGGAACAGATGTTCACAAAGACAAGTCTTAAAAGTAAAAACTTCTTGCATAGAAAATAACAAAGTTCTTAGAATACTGTACAGTGTAAACCCTGGGAACAGATGTTCACAAAGACAAGTCTTAAAATTAAAAACTTCTTGCATAGAAAATAACAAAGTTCTTAGAATATTTTAACTACACTATGCTGTGTCCGCGAAATACCGCGACACAAAGTTCATAGATGATTTTAAAGTTCTTCGCGTTCCGATTTCACAACGTCTTGCACCGTCAATAGTAGTATTTGAAAACTTCGTGTAGGTGTATTCCCAAAGATTGCACCAATGTGGACAACCGCAAACGAGATCCGGATGAAGCCATGACGACGACGACAGACCACTAGGCATCTCATCTCCTCATGCATCGATACCACAACGTCTTGCACTGTCAATAGTAGTATTTGAAAACTTCTTGTAGCTGTATCCCCAAAGATTGCACCACTGTATATCACCGCAAACGAGATTCGGATGGAGCCATGACGACGACGACAGACCACTAGGCATCTCATCTCCTCATGCTTTTCACTGAAATATATACACGACAAGCCAAAGGCACTGGTACCAGATACAATATAAACAACAAACACAGGGGAGGGTGGGTGGGTTAGTTTGGAGATAACAATTAAATATCGATTTTTAGAACACAGAAACAGATCGATACTGACCAAATGTCGGTCAATGCAAAGAGGTGTATGCGTTCGAATTACACGTTCATAATCACCTCTGATTTCCACCCCCTGGCATGTGTATGCCACATGCCGCGTGGCACCGCCAAACATGGGGCAAGCGGTACACAGCTTAGATAATAAAAAACCTCCAAAGAGGTATGACAGACGTACTTCAACCAATGAAGCGATTATGTCATGTCATATACAAAATCAACCAAAAAAACTCCAAAGAAGTATAACAGACATATTTCAACCAATGAAGCGATTGTGTCATGCCACACGCCGCGTGGCACCGCCAAACATGGGGGAAGCGGAACAGAGCTTAGATAATAAAAACCTCCAAAGAGGTATGACAGACGTACTTCAACCAATGAAGCGATTGTGTTATGTCATATACATAAACAAAATGAAAAAACTTTAAAATTCAACCAAAAAACCTCCAAAGAGGTATAACAGACATACTTCAACCAATGAAGCGATTGTGTCATGTCATATACAAAAAGCTACAAAAAGCACAAACAAATACCTCCAAAGAGGTATAACAGACATACTTCAACCAATGAAGCGATTGTGTCATGTCATAATGTATAAATAATTTATAAATAATTTATAAAAGTTACAAAAAGGCTCAACAACAGTTTGTTGCGATAAAATAGCTACGGAGAGCTACTATAACCCAAATAGGGTAAATATAAAAATTAACTATACGATTGCCAAGCCACAGCCAAGCTTAAAGGTTGAATGTATAATTTCTTCAATTTAACTTATAAACATTGAATTCCTTGTTGTAAACCATTCACAAACAAGGCTTGCCTTGATAAAATAAGTGTACATCATCCCAATACAGCATTGTCTTAAAAACAACAAACAAATGAACTTTTATAAGATTTCAATATTTAACATAAAAAACATCGACTTTTGCTTCGTTAGGATTAATTTAAAAGCCCCAAGTTAAAATAATGTGGGGGCAGGCCACACTATTTATCATCATTAATAGAAATACAAATTACCAGGCAACAAAGCATCATCTACTTTCTTGTTCCTGAACAATGAAGTGCCACTATATACATTCATTGGCAAGAAATTAAGCAGTTCAATATATATTTCCAAATTCAACACAAAATAAGTGTTATAGGCCTACTTTGACATTCACAATAGAAACTAAATGTCCATAAACTCTTCGATCAAAAACGGCAGGAGCCCACATGTATACAGTTCCGTGCGACATATTCACTTTGGCTTTCATAGTATGAGTCTGGTCTGCAATTAACTTGGTATAAATGTTTGTTCATGGCTGTCATTTATACTAGCAAATTTTAAACGGAGAGCTTAACATATGATACCAACTACTGAAGGTCTCTATGGTACGTCTCGCAACCGCATGTCCGATACCCAGTTATTCGACATAGGAACATTGTTGATTGGCCTTTCGACATCGTGATGGTGACACAAACTGAAGTGCAAGGTATGGCGTAAAATAACCTGCGTAAAATAACCTATAACAAAGAGATCTAATTATAATTAAAACACCATCAGCCACCACTCTGTATAAAAACAACAGCCACAAAATGAAAAGCAGAATAAATGTGTAAAGCTGACTGCTACACGAAAAAAATTAGGACATTATACTGTTATAGCAGCAGCAGACACAGCAGTAAGTAAACAATATCTGTAATAAGCAAAACAAACTGTGACATATATCTCCTTGTCGACTTCCCATGATCAGCATCACATGATTAAACATTTTCCCACAAACTCTTGAGATACCACGAAATCCCGCTGTAAATCAAGTGGCTTTACATAAATCATGGGCTCTTAGACTGTATTTTCGGCAAAACTGTTTACTGAAATAAATTGCTAAAATGAAAAACACCTGACAAATTTATCTTAACAAAAACATGTGTGACCCTGTAATTTATCCCTGTGAAGGTAAAGCAAATACAGAAATTAAAGCACAATATAAAAGCATATTTGCTCACTATGATAGTGATTACAACTATAAAATATTTTATAATTCAACACCTCAAAAGCTATGAAATTGATTTGCAACCGTTTAAATGCAGATTTTCACAAATCTCAATTTTCATTAAGTTTGTTTGGTATCTTTACAATCCAGAATGACGTTGTAGGTGTATTTTGGTCATCTAGTTTTGTAAAAACGGAGTAACACTTCAAGTCATGTAGCATTTTAAAGAAACGTGTTTTTCTTCTTTTTTCAAGCACACAAACACGTTTTTATCGTTCACATGTTTCGACATTTGTTAGCTTACCCATATAACCATTAATTTGGATATATTGGAAATGCTCTCCCTTATATACGTTCTTACAAATGTGGATTGAGTTGTCATAGACACGAACATGCCTACTGACTTAGTGAAAATGTACTGGAGCTTCTTAGGAACGACAATAACTATTCAGATATTGGCTCACCTTTTCGGAGGAAAAAGGGCATATATGTGTGTGTGTGGTTTTCATCGGCGACGGCGACGTAGGCATCAACGTTAAGTGCATGCGTTTAGCTCGGCTTCTATGTAAGAATATGAAGAATCAAAAACAAGGTTGGCTCATATTTGTATAATTGGTAAAAAGGTAAAGGTATCCCGTAGTCTGGTGGCCTTTGGGACAGTGGCCAACTGTGTCGGTGGCACGACATATGAAAGGCGGACGCCATACCTCTCCTTTCACCGCCTGAACATTCCCTGAATTGAACCAAGTACTCATTCATTATTGTGTGATTGAGAGTTTTTCAGTCACTTGCCCCCACCGAAGCTCAAAAACGCGACATTCAGCTGCAGCGTAGTCGAACGCTGTAACAGTTCGGCCATGGCGGCTCTCTGTATACTGGTAAGTAAAATGCAAAGCTATAGGTTAGAACAACAAATGATCACATTCACGGTCATTCACTTAAGTCAGTTGTACGTTAATATTGGTGTTAGCTCCCTTATTTCTACCGATGTTTACTTTTTATCAAAATCGCTACCTAGTTTCTACCGCTGTTTACCTTTATCAAAATCCTTGTTAGTTCAGCGCCAAATTATCTAAATGTTAGCTATACATCTGTTTTTAATACTGGCTGTTAATGACTGGAGGTATAGTTTATATAGGGCAGGGCATGGCAGCGCAGGGCAGAGCAGGCAGGCAGAGCATGCAGGCAGGAAGGCAGGCTGGCAGGTAAGAAGGTTCGTAATTTCAAATGTTCTCTAGGTTAAATGTGTGAGGAAACAAATACAAGGTAATATATTGCAAAGAGTGTGGTAAACAGTACACGCATATAATCCATATTATTACATTTTACAATAATACGCAATTCAATTAAACAACAATTTAACGTTTCGTATTCACCTTTCATTTATGATGATAACTGGATATCTGGAAATGGGTAAGTACATGTCTACTTGACCCTAATTCGTGGCTGAGGAACGTCGCACTCTCTCTCTCTCTCTCTCTCTCTCTCTCTCACATTTCTATATTTCTTGTAATTATTATTACATAATTGTATGTCTATATATCACAAACTATAGTGTTTAAACCAATTCGTGGCTCGAGTTCCGGTTGAAAACAAACGCTGGAAAAAGGTGTAATTTGTACAACCGTTTAACCATTAAATGATAACATACAGCAGGGTTCACTTTAGCAGATCAATTTCAAGAAAACGTTATTTAATTAAGATTGACTTGACATAACACGTACAGGATTCCGACAATTTCGTTCATCCTCAATTCGTTTATATGTATAAACACTTGAACCGAAACAACGTTGGTCAATCATGTGTTTGTCTAATCTATATAGTTTTGAGCTGTACTACTATCCCTTATACAAATATGAACCAAGCTTGGTTATTCTACTGCATGCATCGTCGGAACTCACGTTCGATTGCATTACGTTACCCTTCATTCATCACGTAATCATACACGCGTGAGTTCCGACGATGCACTACGACATGTCATTTATAGTCGGCGAGAAACAGAGCTAAAAGCATGCCCTTAACGTTGAAGCCTTCGTCACCGCTGCCGATGAAAAAAGAACCACATACATGCTTTTTTTCCTTCGAAAAATTATTGTCGTTCATAAGAAATGCTCCAGAACATGTTCACTAACAAGCAGTAAGCATGTTCGTGTCTATGACAGCCCAATCTACATTTGTAAGAACGTACACAAGGAACAGAGCATTTCCAATATATCTAATTTAATGGTTATATGATTAAGCTAACAAACGATGATTGTATGATTAAGCTAACAAACGTTTGTGTGTGCTTGAAAAATAAGAAAACACTTTCTTTAATATCCTACCTGACCTGAGGCGTTACAAAAACTGATAACCAAAATACGTCTACAAGGTCATTCTGGATTGTAAAGATAACAAGAAGAAACTGATGCAAAGCATCAGGGCGGCGCATCGTGTTTTCAAAAGGAGGAAACAAACATGTGTATTTATTTGCACATTTTTATTATATAACAACAAAAATGTAGAAATATTTTAAAAAGTATAAAAAGTTATATGGCAACAGTAAGCAATAGTAACTTGAGAACAAATGCACATATAAAAACATATTTAAGTGTTTGCTGTAATTGCTGATGATATATATTTCTGGAGTGTTATGAAGATTTTTAGAATGTTGAGGTAGTTTGAATTAAGTAAAAAAAACATCAAAAAAGAATCTGATATGATCAGTGAAATTTGTACTATGACAAATGGCTGGGGTAGGTGGACATGAATTCGGAAGAAGTGGTTTGTAGTGGTAAGATATCATACAGTTTGGTTTTTTGAATGTTTGACACTGATTTTCGTCATAGGTGTGTGCCACGTAGGGCTGATCATGAGATTTTCCTGGGTGGAAACCAGTATTGCATGGCCTGCGTCAGGAAATATCATGCTCAAGCGAAGTTTCAAAGCTGTATCTGTCATAGTTATAGAAGTGCACCTTAACATAAAACTTAACCAAATACGCACAATATTTCTTTCCAAAAACATACTGGCTAAAAAGTAGACCTTAACGGAAAACTTAACCAATATACTAAGTTCATAAAAGGGCATAACTTTTGCAGAAAGCAGCCCAGAGTTATGAACCTGATATGCTGGGTCATTTTATGATGTAGAACATCTGTATAAAATTTCAAAGTTGTAGCTGTAATAGTTACCTAATATATGGACCTATGCCATAGCGCCAATTTCAATACAGCAATTTCAATATATGGCCAGTCTTTTACCCCCAACATTTTGGCCAGTCTTTTACCCCAATATTTTTAATCACGTGCTCCTCCATATGTCACGTGCTCCTCCATATGCAGCATTAATCAAAGTACTGCGTACTGAATGGAGAAAGCCATTAGTAAGCAAATGGTTTTGAGCTGTTCCTACAGTTAAGATTAAAGATTGTATGAATTTTTACGATTGTTATCTCAAGCCGAGACGTCCTTATCCACTGAACAAAATGCCGCTGAATCTCACGAAGTGGCAAGTTATTGATTTAGATAGTTGGTTAAAATCTGCTTCTTTTTAGTAGTCGCCATGAACTTGTATTTTTAAAAATGTATTTTTAGCTTCGGCGGCCATTTTGAATTTCCGGCCGAACTGATTTTTACTTAGGACCAACTAGACATCAAGAGCAACATTCCTGCAAATTGTCATGCACATTTTTTACAGAGTAATCGCCACAAGTTTTACCTATATAAGTTTTTGTAAACTAAAACGGCCGCTTGTGGCCATGTTTGACATCGAATCGAAATGAATTTTGTGTAGGACCAACTACATGGCAAGCCAGTCATTTTGGTAAAGGTTCAAAAGCAATATTACTTATGAATTTTGAGAAGTAGTCGCCACAAACTTATATTGTGTAAACTTTATTTGTAGCTGTGGCAGCCATCTTGAATTTCCGGCCGGTCTGTTATTTTGCTAGGACCAACGAGACAGCAAGAGCAACATTCTTGTAAAGTTTCATGGAAATCCATGAAATTGTTTCAGAGGAGTAGTCGCCATAAGTTTTCCCTGCCATGTTTGACATCGAATCGAAATGAATTTCGGTAAGGACCAACTACATGGCATGCCAGTCATTTTGGTTTAAGGTTTCAAATCAATAACACTTATGGTTTTTGGGAAGTGGCCGGCAAGACATTGTATTTGTAAAATCTATTTTAAGCCGTGGCGGCCATCTTGAATTTCCGGCTGACGTATTACTAGACACCAAGTGTAACATTCCTGTGAAGTTTCATGAAAAATCTGTCAAGTAGTTTCAGAGGAGTAGTCGCCACACCAGTGCTCCAAGAAAATTCAAATTAGGAATAGCTCAGAGCAAGTAGATTTCAAAGTTCACTTGCCCTGGCTGAAAAGTCACTTGCCCTGATTTTGTTTAACCTGCCCAAAATTGTTATTACCAATGAATATTTGCCAGTACATAGTTTTTGGCGATATTGAATATTTCGCTTTTTTACTGTGTTGTATATATAATTAATTAATAATACGCATGTGATTAGAATCGAACAATAAGGTTCTATTTTCCTTTATTTTCCTTTTATTTATCCATTGCATCATATAACAAAAACAATATTATTTTCTTTTACATTTTTAGGATCGCGCCTCAAATCACGTAAAAAACGATCATCTTCGACGTTTGATTGTAAATACAAACATTACAAGCGTCGCAAAAATCTAGACAAATAGTCATTGTGTCCGACAGGTTTCGCTGCGCGATTGACCTGTGTGATTCTGCGCAAGGCAATCAATGGCAGTGTAAACAATAGTACCGTCTGCTGCGAGTTATATTTTGGGGAGGACTGGCCACTATCTTCTAATTTTGACAGGTTTCTATATACGTACCCTTGTCAGATCCATAATTAGACCAATATATGTCACAAGTTGACGGATATAATTTATTAAATAGTTTGTCGCTACCTCGTGAGTAACTCGTGGCTAATCAGCATAATGCCTATTTATAAATCGAAAATGAAAGTACTTCAAACGTCATGAAAGAGAAAGCGTTATGTTTAGACGGTAAAATGATGGTAAATAAAAGCATTAGGTTTTACTTATTAAACGATCAACTCCTGTGTTTGTATAAAAAAATAATTTGTTACAAAATTATTTATAAACAATTTATTGAAATATAAAGTAATCCGTTGGCGGTTATGCGTATGCGTATGTAGACAAAAGCCATATTTTGCTCGGTAATGCGTCTTAGTATAGAGGTATATCGTCAGTTGTGACGTACCCGTTGTATGTATAGAATGGACAAATAGTCGGACTGAGATACTGCGTTCAGTAAAATAGGTCCAGTCTTAGAAAACATGGTAACATCCGCGCGGTGCGCTAAAACGATGTATCCGGTCTATGAGTGATAGCATATGACTATCTTTCGCCAAAACAACAATACAAATATAGGATGCGCGCTCAAGGCGCGCCGCCAATAAACACATTTGAAAGCAATGCGTAGCTGAGTGTCATATACTTCACATAATAATGTACAGCACTTGATCGGTTACTTTTGCATTTTTCTGTGCACTTTATTGTGTTTGGGTAAAAAAAACTCATAATATCCTCGAATGTTTGAATAAACGACAAACGTTTTGACAAAACAACGTTCAGACGAGTGTTCGAAACTGTATGGACCACATCTTGCGCAATGTCACACTAATGAGAACAAGCAAATAATCATTGTCTTGCCTTCAGTGTAAATACATCCCACCGAGGCGTTATTCTACCACAAAATGTCGTTACTTCCACCACATCAACAGGTAACGTATGGACTGGGTGTTATTGCAATATAAGGTAGCCGCTTTATTCTTTCAGTCATGTCTAAAATTCATGTGTAGATATATATCGTTGCATCCTAGCACGCAGTCAATATTAAAGGGACATACGGTAATCATGTGTTTTTAAAAACTTTAAAGGAACACACGTCATTCAAATGTTTAAAAAAAACTCACGGCGTCCGGTTAGTTTTACTTACATAACTTGCATTTGTTCAATAATTAATATTAATTATTAGAATAGTTGAAAGCAAACTGTGTTACATATTACTAACTATATATTATATTGCACCAATAATACATTTAACAATTTGGTAGAATAACGAAGACAAATGAAACCTCAGATTTGTGTATAATTAATATGCAAGTAGTTTTAAAGTCAAAGTGATACAGCATTAATAAATCGAGGTGCTAATTTTAATGCTTGTTATAAAACTCAAGAGTGCCGTGTGTCCCTTTAAACACGCATTCAAAACAAACAACAATGATAAAATTATTTTGAAATAAAGTATACGACAAGTCAACGGGGGTACCGCATTGATAAGGTCAGTGACAAAAAAAGGCCGCTGTGGGTTTTAAAACGAGGTTATAAGGTGCACCAAACCCTAATCTTACTCTATTGTCATCCCAATAAAAAAGAACAGTGTAATCAAAGAAATCCCCGCAAAACTGTATGCTCTAAGAAACTAAGACAGTATTAATAGACTATATCAATATAAGTAAAGCACAAAAAATATTGAAAAATGGATCCCTTTGAAACAACGAACACGAATAAGAGACAACAGTAGCGACTAGGTTTTATAATAAAATATATTGAGTATTTTCAAAAAAAATGATCATGCATATTTGAATATAAAAAACCCAGCAAGTACTCATTGACACGGCAGAAGCCAGAGCAACAGGAGAATAAACCGTTAAGGTCTGGACAAGACAGAATGTAACGTTAGGGTCCACACTGTGTCGGTTCATCGTACAATCAAAGAGGAAAGCATAGTGACGAACTGTAATTGAGTCAGCCACTAAACATGCAGTGCGTTGTTAATAAGTTGATAAGTTCCATTGTGCGCTTGTTTGAACGGTATTTACGTCATTTTTAAGAGCTGTTAGGCCATATATGACGTTCGAATTATTTTTTTGTTGTAGAGCCAGACCATCCCATTCCCCCTCCCACCCCCGTAGAGCCAGACCATCCCATTCCACCCCAACCTCCACCCCCCCCCCGCCCCCCCCCCCCCCCCCCCCACACAAACACACTTTTAGCAAGTGTAGTGTAATAAAGATTGTATGAAAGTGATAGAACACCAGTGCTGTAAATTCCTGGCGAACTGTAATTGAGTCAGCCACTAAACATGCAGTGCGTTGTTAATAAGTTGATAAGTTCCATTGTGCGCTTGTGTGAATGGTGTTTACGTTATTTTTAGCAGCTGTTAGGCCATATATGACGTTCCAATTATTCCCCCCCCCCCCCCCCCCACAACACACACTTTTAGCAAGTGTGTAATAAAGATTGTATGAAAGTGATAGAACACCAGTGCTGTAAATTCACCCACCCCCACCCCCACCCCACCCACACACCCACACCCACTTTTAGCAAGTGTAATAAAGATTGTATGAAAGTGATAGAACACCAGTGCTGTAAATTCACCCACCCCCACCCCCACCCCCACCCCACCCACACACCCACACACACTTTTAGCAAGTGTAATAAAGATTGTATGAAAGTGATAGAACATCAGTGCTGTAAATTGCAATGTATTTATGTGGTTATCTTATTTGAACATATTTAAATTCACACTAGTCGTGCATTGGGTACAGTTTAAAAGGGTGCTCTTTGGAGTTTGGACTCTGTTATCACATGGGCAACAAGTTTTAATTTTAATCTTGTTCATTTTAATCTTGCATGTAAAACAACGATAGTTAGAATCTAGTATGTAGGTGAATAACATGTGCAACTTATTGTACAGAATTTGTGAAATATGAGAATTAAGCATGGATAAATTATACAAGTTTATTTACGCGGTGTTTAATACTGTTGTAATACTGAAACAGCTACCTCGGATAGTAACTACCATCAAGTCAAACATACGTTTGAGATGGTGCTCGAGTTTACAAATCCGCCTTTACCAGAGTACAGCAATGGCTACAATCGCTTCAGGGTGTATGTTGCCTCCGAGTCAGTGGGGAAAAAAGGATATAGTGGTGGACATGCCTGAAACGTGTAACTAACTGGATTTGATTGTTTTCATCTACATTTTTTTCTGGATACTTAGAATAATGTTAACCGTTTACTGAGTAGATAATGGACACATGTACTGACCGTAATGGTTATTAACCAGGTACATTATATTACTTGAATTTTAAAAGCCAATTAAACTGAAATGGCTACACACACCGATGTGAACAATTGGAATCTCTCCAGAATTGTATCATATGCGCTTGACATAGACGGACACAACAAAGAAAAGTCAACAATCACACAACATGAACAACATATGGAAGAATATGCAGAAACATTTATGCTTAATACAGACAATATGTCCTGTGGAAGTTGCGCAGAAGGTACGAAACACGAAAGTAGTGATTCTGATGTCATGTCCGTAGAAAAAGGTGTTATTGTAATTGAGTCCACTGACGAATCCCCTCCTGAATCAGTGCAATTTATAATGGTACCAGGTGAATGCGAACCTGGTTTTGTAAAACTTGTATTAAACAATCTTGATATTTTACTGAAGCAGAGTAAATCCGACAATAGATACAAAACAATACGTTATAGCCTTGTTCCGCATGAAAAATCACTGTATCTGGCAAGTGTGAAATATTTGGAACGTTTCAAACGCGAGCGAGCTGTCTCGCTATATGGTTCAGTAAATCCAATGCAATATGGTTCTGCAATAGTAACTACCAGTGGCCCCGCGGTTACCGTTGGGCACAATGACCGAGTTATTGCACTTCAGTGTAACATGTGGCCAAACCCCGCTATCAAATGGCTTCATCGAAAACGAGCGAACAATTGGCCGAGGTCTGAGCTACTGGAATATCTGCACGAGAAAGTTAAATGTCACGTGGTTCCCATCGGTCACGAATTGTCGAAAGAATGTCACCTTCAGTGGAAGTTGTCATTTGCTGCGATAGAACGTGAACTAATATGGAGCATGAATGACACACAACTCAAGTGCTTCATTGTAGTGAAGATGATATTAAAACAGTGCATCTCACCAAAACTTCCGGAAAAATTCAAGGACGAATTAAAAACGTATCACATGAAGACCATTGTATTCTGGTTATGTGAAAATCTCAAAGAGGACTCCTGGAGAGAAGATAATCTTATTGGTTGCATTCAGAAAGCCATGAAGAAATTACTTAAATGCTTGAAAGAACAAAAATTGCCTCAGTATATTATACCTACAAACAATCTATTTAGAAACAGATTTGTGACGTGTGACATTAGAGAATCTGTCATAGCAACAGTCGATTCAGTATTCAAAGATTTGGAGGCTGCTTTAAGAACAATTCTTCCTGAGTTAGAACAGTATTTTGCAATTCTTCATGATAAGTATCATGCTTATGGTGCAATTTTTCCTCTTCCTGACATGGCGCCAGAATTAGAAAAACAACGTAAGGCCATTAGTTACTGTGATAAGGCCATTAGTTACTGTGGTTTCTGCGGATATATATTGTACACCGCGTTCTTACAGAAAAAGATTCCGAAATCGAAGTTAGAAGAATTTGCAAAGGCATTTTCAAGAAAATTTGCTGATGGAAAACTATACGTTCCGTGTATTCGGTTGGCCATTGGAAAAACGATGTATAGAGACATTGTGGAGGAGAATATAAAAACAAATAGAGATGTAAGAGTGAGAGAAGTTATCCAGTTCCTAGAAACTGGGTGCGATATGGATAGCATGGCAAGTACTATACATCGGGCATTGATTTACATTATGGAACAACAATACGATAGTGCTATAAGTGTATTAGAAGAGGGAACGCCCAAACATGGTGTTAAATTATATGTTGGAGGGGTAACAGGCACAGGTTATATCATGTTCCCCACTGCTACGCCTGAAGATAGGATTGAGGACAATAATTGTATATACGACATTGAAAATGATAGACATAATCTATTAACAGATATTATAGTCGCAAAGTATGATGTAGATTATGTGCCAGATTCAATGAAACTTGAATTTCTAATAAAATCAAGTGATTCAGTTCAAAGATATCATCCACTTGTGATATCTTATTTTCTACGCTTTCTATCAGAATATCATCTTGGATTCATACCAGCGAGAAAGGCATCTCTTATGTTGCTAGGGGCCACAATTTCGAATATAAGAAATAATAGGTTCTTATATTCACATATAAACTTACTTGGTAATTGCTACAACATGATAGGTAAGAAGCAAATGGCATTTTATTGGTATTGTGAATCATTGAAAACGTTCTCTTCCTTGGAGAATGCTGCCTGGTACCGCGTGGCCTGTATGGTGAATGACGAGATGGCTAGACGCTGCGTGGTATCGCGTGGCCTGTATGGTGAATGACGAGGTGACCAGACGCTACCCGGTACCGCGTGACCTGTATGGTGAATAACGAGGTGGCTAGACACGGCCTGGTTCCACGTGACATGCAACTAGACGCTGCCTGGTACCGCGTGACCTGTATGTTGAATGACGAGGTGACTAGACGCTGCCTGGTACAGCGTTGCCTGTATGGTTAATGACGAGGTGGCTAGACGCTGCCTGGTGCCACGTGACATGTGACTAGATGCTGCTTTGCACTGCGTGGCCTGTATGTGAATGATGGGGTGACTAGACGCTTCCTGGTACCGCGTAGGCTGCTTGGTATCGCGTGACCTGTATGGTGAATGATTGGGTAGCTAGGCGCTGCCTGGTACCGCGTGGCCTGTATGGTGAATGACGAGGTAGCCAGACGCTTCCTGGTACCCCGTGGCCTGTATGGTGAATGAGAGGTGACTAGACACTGCTTGGTATGGTGAATGAGAAAGTGACTAGACGCTACATGGTACCAAGTGGCCTGTATGGTGAATGGGTGGAGGATGGGTTGTGGTGGGGATGGGCGGAGGGGCTAAACTATATATGATACACTGTACCGCGCTAAATAATGAATGAGGCGGTGATTTAACGATGCCTGGTATGGCGAATGAGGAAGTGACTAAACGCTGCTTGGTACAGCTGTCCTGTACTGTACGGGGAATAAGTGGGTGAAGATGCGCTGCCTTACGTCTTAATTAGCCAACCAAAGAAAAACAAAACATACAGATATTAGTCTAAAATAGTGTTTAATGTTCTAAATTAAAACAATATTGAGAGAAGTCTAGTAGAAACAGCAAGTCTGCAAAAAGAATGACTGAGAAAAATACGTTTTAGATCTTCTTGCCCTGAATAGAAGAGACTATAACAACTGCCTAACAATTTCATCATGTTTGATATTCCAAGATATACGTAATGTTAATGGAAACTGTGCTCAAAAGTAACTTATATACGAAATGTTTATGGAAACTGTGCTCAAAAGTAGCTCATTATTTGATATGTCTATATATACGTAATGTTTATGGAAACTATGCTCAGAAGTAACTTATTATATAACGGTTGACAGTTGTGATATGCTGATCTTTGCGACAATTTGTCTGTCGTTTAATGGTTGCAAGTGTTGTTTAATGAGACGCTAAAAATGATGTGCGCCCGTTAAACTACAAATATTTTGAAAGGTCTAACATACAATTAAAGGGACAATGTCCGTCACTTTTAGCTTATAAACACAAAATATACAAAACTAACCAGTACATAACGGCAAAATTACACTACGAAATCGTGTATCAAAACTCTATCCAGGTGTTCAGGTCATATAATGATGTATATTTGCCGATTAAAAGTAAATTTTATTTCACAAGTTCTAAAAATACCCTTGATAGAATATACGTAAAATGAATTATGAGTTGGTAACACTTATTCCACGTTCCAGTTTCGGGGTTTTGTCTGGCTGGTTAAAGCTGGTTATATTGTGTCTGTAGAGTTTGAATTCTCAAGATATGTTTTCAAACAAAAATATGTTTTTAGCTGTACTGGCCGAAGGCCAGCAGAGCTTATGGGTTGACGAGTTGTCCGTCGGACGTCCGTCCGTCCTTTAACTGTTGCCTTGTGTACACTCTAGCACCTTCAGGATAAGTTCGAAAACAAGCCAGACCGGATTAGTTTCACCGGAGTTATGACCCTTGATTTGCTGAAAAATGCCACACCTTCATTTATTATCTGATATTTACCAAACTTGCAAAGATTGTTAATATCTATGAAGGCGCGACAAGTTCGAAAACCAGCCAGATCGGATCAGTAACACCGGAGTTATGGCCCTAGTTTTGCTAAAACATGCCATGTTCTGCATTGTGAACACTCTGGCACCTTCATTTATTATTTGATCTTTACCAAACTTGCGTAGATTGCTAATATCAAGAAAAGCTCGGATAAGTCCGAAAATATGAGTGGGCCACATTTAAGCGTTCAACCACACACAGCTATATTGAGACAGTGACAATGAAAGGTGCCGGATCTGGGGATACTGTGAATTCAGGTATATATAATAAAGGGAGAGAATTTGAACTCACTACGGCAACTTTCGAAATTGGGATCTCGTAAGAGATTCATGTTCACAAGGCAGAAGGCCCACTCATATGAGCTATAATTGTATGTATGTATGCGTCTATATGTTAATTGTGCCTTCAGACGAGTGTGTTATGATGTAGAGATACAGTTTATCAACGTGTGTTGCAACTACCTTTTTTAAGGAGTGAATATATACGCTTGATTTCTGTGTATCTCGTCATAGCTAGGCGCCCTGCCGTAGTTCGTCCGAAGGTTGTCTGTCCTTGGTAGTTCACAAATATTTCTCCCCATATATAATTCTGCCTTGTGAACATGAATCTCTTACGAGATCCCAATTTCGAAAGTTGCCGTAGTGAGTTCAAATTCTCTCCCTTTATTATATATACCTGAATTCACAGTATCCCCAGATCCGGCACCTTTCATTGTCACTGTCTCAATATAGCTGTGTGTGGTTGAACGCTTAAATGTGGCCCACTCATTTGAGCTATAATTGTATGTATGTATGCGTCTATATGTTAATTGTGCCTTCAGACGAGTGTGTTATGATGTAGAGATACAGTTTATCAACGTGTGTTGCAACTACCTTTTTTAAGGAGTGAATATATACGCTTGATTTCTGTGTATCTCGTCATAGCTAGGCGCCCTGCCGTAGTTCGTCCGAAGGTTGTCTGTCCTTGGTAGTTCACAAATATTTCTCCCCATATATAATTCTGCCTTGTGAACATGAATCTCTTACGAGATCCCAATTTCGAAAGTTGCCGTAGTGAGTTCAAATTCTCTCCCTTTATATATATATATATATATATATATAATATATATATATATATATGTAACTTAAGATATTTTGAGAATCCAAACGTTATAGAGACAATATAAACGGCTTTAACCAGCCAGACCAAACCCCAAAACTGGAGCGTCTAATTAAGAGTTACGATTACGATAATGCTAATGCTAATAATAATAATAATAATAATTAAAAAACACGCAAAAAACAATAACAACAAAAACTACAACTACATCAAAACAACAACAATTGAATTGAATTGAATGTTGTTTAACGGCTCATCAACACAGTACAGGTTATTTAGAGCCGCCCCAGAGAGAGGGGAAGGATACATAGGAATCCGGGAACCTGCCCTACTCTTATTATCGAATAGATTCCTATGGTTCTTTAACGTGCTCGGAGGATAGACCGATACACGGGACCGCCCGGTTTACGTCCCCATCCGACGGACGAGAAAACAACAAAAAAAAAAAAAAAAAAAAAAAAAAAAACAACAACAACAAAAAAAAAAAACCACAAGACAAAAACAAACAAACAAAACAACCCCCAAAACAACCCCCAAAACACTCCACTTTTGGCTGGAACCACGATCAATGGTTCCTGCCACCACTCAAGTAGCCCCTGAAACAGTACAGGGATCACGATGAAGACATTTAATGAACAGGACAAAAATGACAAAATGAACATGAATTCGGGGGGATTTAAGCAGTGGTCCTATTCTTGCCCGGGAACCACACGGGGTCGTCGAGAAGGAAGGGTAGCATTCATAGATCGCAGTCATCCAAAAACACAGCCTTCAAACAAGAAGTACACGGCAATTATACATAGTTAGTGTAAGTAAAGAGTGAAACGTCACAAATATAAAAGGCTTGTCAACAGGTGTATGAACGGTCAGTGGCAAGTAGATGGTCACTTCAAAATCAATTAAACTATTATCAATGTGGGATTTTTTTCTAATTTTTTTTGCCGATTTCTTTTAAATTATAATTTTCTTTAGATATAAATACATATTCCTTTATATTACTATAAATTATATGACACGGAGTGGAAGAAAAACAACAACAACAACAAAAAAAGAGAAACATTTTAAATTGGATTGCTATATAAAGCATGAGGCACAAATGGAAACTATCTTCACAAAGCCGACTCTCCTTTACATCGGTTATAAATGGTATTTGAAACGAAGTGGTAAATACGTCCGCTGACTAGGGAGCGTACACAAAGCCATGTTTAACATATATAGCGCAAGACATTCTAAGCGCAGGAAACAGTGATTTAACAATGCTTTTGTCGGTTTTAATTTGGAAGATAAAACATTTTCATAACTTATTTAGATGCAGGTTGCTGTACAATAGAAACAGACTCTGCACTGAATACGTTACTTCATAGCTATGTGTTGGTTACCGGACGAAACGCCAGAAACGCCATAACCAACATCGAGTGTTCAATAACCTCGTCTAAATATGGATTCTGTCTGTTGTGTACGGCTTTCCGTTAGGGCCATCATACCACGCGTATCGACTTGTAAACGCAATGGCACGATGCCAATGGTACGATAGCGATGATACGATGGCGATAACGCGATATTCTATCGTGCCATCGCCTTCGTTCAACTGTACTATCGCCATCGTACCAGTGTACCTTCGCCATCTTATTATCGTGCCATACCACGCGTATCGACTTGTAAACGCAATGGCACGATGCCAATGGTACGATAGCGATGATACGATGGCGATAACGCGATATTCTATCGTGCCATCGCCTTCGTTCAACTGTACTATCGCCATCGTACCAGTGTACCTTCGCCATCTTATTATCGTGCCATCGTACCATCGCACTATCGACATCGACCAACGTACCATCGCCATCTTACCATTGTGCCACCGTACCAACATACCGTCGCCATCATACCATTGTTCCACCGTACCAACATACCATCGCCATCTTACCATCGTGCCATCGTACCATCGTACTATCGACATCGTACCAATGTACCATCGCCATCTTATTATTGTGCTACCGTACCAACATACTATCGCCATCATACCATTTTGCCACCGTACCAACATACCATCGCCATCTTACCATTTGCAACCGTACCAACATACCATCGCCATCTTAACATTGTGCCACCGTACCAACATACCATCGCCATCTTACCATCGTGCCATCGTACCATCGTATTATCGACATCGTACCAACGTACCATCGCCAGCTTACCATTGTGCTACCGTACCAAGGTACCATCGCCATTATACCATTGTGCCACCGTACCAAGGTACCATCGCCATCTTACCATTGTGCCACCGTACCAACATACCATCGCCATCTTACCATTGTGCCACCGTACCAAGGTATCCATCGCCATCTTACCATTGTGCCACCGTACTAACATACATCGCCATCATACCATTGTTCCACCGTACCAACATACCATCGCCATCTTACCATCGTGCCATCGTACCATCGTACTATCGACATCGTACCAACGTAACATCGCCATCTTACTATTGTGCTACCGTACCAACATACTATCGCCATCATACCATTTTGCCACCGTACCAACATACAATCGCCATCTGACCATTTGCAACCGTACCAACATATTATCGCCATCTTATCATTGTGCCACCGTACCAACGTACCATCGCCATCTTACCATTGTTCCATCGTACCAATATACCATCGCCATATTACCATTGTGCCATCGTACCATCGCCATCATTCCATCGTACCAACGTATTATCGCCATCTTACCATTGTGCCAGCGTACAAACGTACCATCGCCATCTTACCATTGTGCCATCTTACCAACGTACCATCGTCATCTTACCATCGTGCCACCGTACCAACATACCATCGGCATTTTACCATTGTGCCACCGTACCAACATACCATCGCCATCTTGTAATCGTGCCACGATACCAACATACCGTACCAAAATACAATCGCCATCTTACCATTGTGCCACCGTACCAACATACTATCGCCATCTTACCATTGTGCCATCGTACCAACGTACCATCGCCATCTTACCTTTGTACCACCTTACCAACGTACCATCACCATCTTACCATTGCACCGTACCAACATACCATCTTACCATCGCCATCGTGCCATGATCATCGTACCGTCGTACCATCACTTTTAGAAGTCGATACCCGATGGTACGATAACTCCAACGGAACACCGTAATCTGGGGTCTAGTCCAATAGTCTACTTAGCATTATAAACTCATTTGAATTTCCACGTGTACTTATGTATTATTATTTCCGTGACTTGTTATTATCTAGGCCACCTCAAATTACCTTAACCTTGAATTTCACAGGGCATAGACCCTGTAAATGCTACTTTAAGCTTTTTTTTTTAACTAGACCATCCTATATTAGGTACATAAAGAACTGCGCAATACCAAAAATGAACTTGACTTTGAAATGTTAAACGCCATACACAACAGCAGTGACGCTTTTGGTTTTCGGTTTTATAACATCTTATCTGTGTTTTCAGATAACCGTGATCTTTTGGACGCGTGTCCAATCAGTTTCGTAACGCAGACATTGTTACAGTGTTACGTACTGTTTCTATTCTCCACACTAAACGACGCTAACCAAGTGAGTTTTATAAAACGAACATAATACATAGAATTTTGTTATCCTACGCTCTCTTTTTTATATCACTTATTTTCTCATCGAAAATTGCCATAAACATAAAAGGGTTTAAAACAGGGGTACCAACTTGGAACGGTCAGTGGCAAAAATGGCCGCTGGTTGCCACTGACCGCTGGGGAGTTTAAACCAGGTTAAAGAGTGCACCAAACCCCACTCTTGCCCTATTTCATTCCAACTAAACGAGACAGAATAAATAAATAAATCCTCTCCAGGCTGTATCCCATTAGGCAGCATTAATAGGCAGTATAGATAAAACAAAACGATGATCGCGTATATATGAATATAAAAACAAAAGCCTAGAAATCCACAAAAAATACTCAATAAAATTACAACAACAACAGCAGCAGCAGCAGCAGTAGCAGCAGCAGCAGCAGCAGCAGCAGCAGCAGCAGCAGCAACAACAACAACAACAACAATGTTGGTTGGCTGAATGGTGTTATATATCATTTCAGCAAACTTTAAGCTATTGACTTTAAACCTTAGAACGACACACACACACACACACACACACACACACACACACACACACACACACACACACACACACGTCAACACTAAGTTTATTAATAGATAGATTATGGTCTCGTCGAGTTGGTTGATTTAAACATCGTTATGGGCGTAGTATGGTCCCAACGAGATGAGACCATACTCTATTTGTTTTGTAGCATGTCCATTTCATGTGTCTGCCATTCTCTAACTACTTCCAATAACTTGTAGTTATAGTACACCATTTATTCTGACAAGTGTTATGTTCAATCGAACGAATTACATGTGTGCAAATACAAAGCGAATTTCAGTGACCATGCTACAACATCGAGTACAAAATCAGTTACACAGCTCTTCATTCTCGATGTCGCGGATGACCGAGTTATCGTGGTTATGGTATGGCAGGAAACCAGAGACCAACGGAAAACCCACATATCCGAGTCGGCGACCACCATACACTCACATCGCCGAGACGAAGACTGAAATTAGGTTGCAATGCCGAGTATCGACTGCGTTCTGTTAACAGTTGTGAGTCCTAAATTGCTGTCCTTTAATGTGTAGCCATTCAGTAGGCGGTGAGCTTTTTTTTATTATTATAATCATGACCTTTTTTTAATCTCGACTATTCGAAGAATAAGAGAGCTTATGAAATCTCCGCTCCTTTCCTACCTCACGCTCGCAGCATCGGCGTCGTTTTCGGCGTCCCACTCCACATCGAGTTTTACGTGTAAGCTGTGTTTACAGGTCTATATCTCTTACATTAGTCTTACATTTATTGTCCTAGCTCAACCAAATTTAGTCATGATCTTTCTTACAGTAGTATATAAAAATATGAGTAATTTTGGTTTCTGTAACCCCTGTGCTCCCATGGAACCCACATTACGATAGCCAGTAAAATGTGAAATGTTCCATTTCACATCGAATTTAGCGTGTGAGCTGTGTTGACATGTAAACGTATTGTCTAGAGGGTTGCCTAAGTAGTTTTGTCTTCTATAAACTATGGGCTCCCGTGGAACCAACATTTGGATGACCCATACACTGTGCAATTAAGTGAGATCAAGGTTTGAATGTAAGCTGTTGTATACATCTATATCTCTTAAATCCCCATATCTCAATAAAATGTTGGTTCTTATAGCCTTATCTAGATGGGAGCATAAATAATATAGGCGCACTGAATCATGGGTGCCATGGGTGCTCATAGAATTAAACATTTACTATGAAATGTGACATGCATTTGGTTAAGGTAAGCATCCAAGCTGTTGTAACTGACCGTATTGTTTACAATTCTTATTCATATAGAAAGCATATTGTGACATGGGTTTCATGTTTATTTTATCATTGTTCATGCTGATTGGTTGTTCATGTGGAACATCTCGCTCACATCACTAGAGCAGTGGCAGAAAAACAATAAACTAGGCTCCAGCGTAAATGGAGTGTCTACAATTTACAATACAATTTGCAGCAACTCTGCAGTTCTGCAGGTGAGAAGGTTCTAGGCCCATTCTCCATATTTTATATCGATGTACATGGAGGATGAGCCTGGCATGTTCATTCCTGTTAGGCGCCATATAATCTTTCATGTGTTGGTGCGCCTTAAAACTCCAATTCAATTCAATTCAGCCCTATCCCACACCCCCCACACCCCACCCGAAACATGTACATTCTTCTCTGTTATTACTGACCGTTAATTCTTCTTATTCATAGCTCAACCATATTACCCGAACCCGAACCACGTTTTATGTGTACTGTGTTGTTTTGTTTATTCTTGATCAAGCTGCCCACCTCAGTCCGAATTCCCTAACTCCTCTTGATAATGGGTTGGTAGGGAGTGGGGGATGGGTGTGGGGGGACGGATGCACTATATTTTGTTTTATTTTTCTTCAAATATAACATCAATCCTCACCCATTTTATTTGTGGGGGTAGGGTGAGGGCGTACCCGTTTTTTAATGCTCATGTTTTATGTTGTTAGTTTTGTTTACTCTCCACTCTCTTCTGCCCACCTCAATCCTCACTTCCTCCCCACCTGGACCCCAACTCAACCCCAAACCATTGTAAAAAACAATGGTTTCCTTGTATACTTTAAAAGTGCTTTCATGCTCACCTCCCCAATCCTATTTAGTAGTGGTAAAAGGGTGGTTGGGTGTGTGTGTGTGTGTGTGTGGCGGGGTGTGTGTGGGTGCCAGTGATGGGTGTGCACAACTAAAATTATATTTGTTTTGGAGAATGGGGTGGGGGAGGGTGTGAGGGGTAGGGTTGAGTGTATGCCCAATTTTATTATTTTATTGTATTGTTTTAATTGTGTAACATCACACAAACTGCCTCCATGACACAACCAAACGTTTGCAATATGCTGTAAAAATGTATCAATATGCTGTACACATGTTTTAATATGCTGTACACATGTTTCAATATATTGTACAAATGTATCAATATGCTGTACACATGTTTTAATATGCTGTACACATGTTTCAATATACACACACACACACACACACTCACCAGCTCCCGTCTTATTTATTTTCTCAAAATGTTCCCTTTCTCATTTGATCATATTGTTCTCAGCCATTTCTTTAAAACTGTTTATATGAAGAGAAGTGCATCTTTTTTATGGTATGTCAGGCGTATAATTTGTTGTTGTTTTCTGAAAAAGCGAATATTTGAGCTGCGCTGTTCTCCGGCAGCTCTTGTTTAACTATAAGGGACTGCAATAATGACGATAGATGAACGAAACCAACGCTATTATACATTATACCAGGCTGTATCTTCTACTGTAAATAGGTGAGCAGACGATTCCTAGAAATAGTTTCAGCTGTTTGTCTTTCCAATATAGAGTTCAAACACGTGTACATTATCGTACTTTCCAAAGGCTAGTGCAAATCGGTAAGCAACTCATTCAGTACATGCATAATGGTAAGATTCAATCTGATTTATTTCGTAGTAGTTTCGTGCAATTTGTTTTTAATGTTTCAACACAATTTGGTTTCAAAAATGATTGCATTATGTATAGCTGTGATAATCATAGCTCGTACGGTTTGCACCTACCATAAAGCTACGATTCCGTAAGTTTTACATTTTTGAAATAGGTAACGACTCCATCAGCACTATCCGGCGAGGTTCATGAGGACATGACACAATGCCTACAAAAGCAATAGTAGTTAGATGCCACAATAAAATAAACCTTAGATACTACCCATTCATACATAAAACTCATTACAGAGAAGAATATCGCACCGATCTCGTAATTTTTTGTAACCATTGTTAATTAGATCGGAGTGATATCCTCCTCTATAGTGAGTTTTATGTATGGAAGTATGGTTTTTAAGGTTTAGCAGAAGCCTCGCCGGGAAATGTGGATGGAGTCGTTTCAAATATTCAACCCATATTTTAAAGCTTGGGAAGGGCCGTAACTAATATTGTACGAACTTGTGGCACGACCCATTTGTGTTCTGCTCACGTGTTCTATTCTGTGTATGGACTGACATAAGTGATTCCAGAGCAACGTAGTAATGATGTGTATTGTACGAATACTATTAAGAGACTGCTATCAAAATGTAAAGCTTGTATACAACTGATGGATATGTTAGACAACTCTTGTATCTTCAATATTACAATATGCTTGTAAGAGTAGTCTTATCTTAGAACACTTTGTAAAACATGCAATAAAATATAGTGCAGCGGCTAAGGACCATAATTCGATGGTATTGTGCACTTTGTGAAGAAAGCACCATTTTTTGTGTACATATAGATTATTGTATTGTGGATTTTTTCAGATATGGAGCCATCGCGAATTTTACCTCATAGCCGCCATTTTCCAAGATGGCCGCCAAGATGGCCTCCAAAAATGCATACTTTTATAAATACCCTATATATGTCAAAAATACACATACAAACCTAGAGTAAACAACTGCATATATGTTTCAGAACCCACACAATTGATTTATATTAGTTTTGGTCTTCTCATGTGCTTCAAATTCAAGATGACGACTTAAAATGGCCGCCAAAATGCTATTTTTGCGATAAATTTGCAAGTATTTTAGTTCTAATTGTCATACAAAAAAATCACGCAATTATACATAATTCGATACCTGGATGGCATTCATGTTATAAAGATAAGTAACACTGTGTTTCAATGTAGCATGTGTTCAGTATGACGTCACCAAAATGGCCGCCATGATAAATGTACCAGAAAATGAAATAATCACAAGAGTTTTATTACTCAACCAAATTCGACCAGTAAGGTATCAAAATGACCGTTTTATAATCAGGAACACATGTTAATGGTAATATATTTAATCTGAAGCAGCAGATGAGAGACAACATCATTTGTATTTAATTTTGGTGTCAAAATGCTAGCTTTTCACCAATATTAACCAATATATTAACTATTGTTAATTGGGCAAAATGACATTATTACTACAGTTTTTAAGTATATCAAATATCTATTTCAATACTGATACTAGACTCATTCTTTGTTACTAATTGGCCATAAATAAAAAATAAATATACATCTAATATGTCAATTTCATATATGTTTCAGGTAGTAAACAGCGAAACAGCGATTCGTGATTTGAGAAGGTCCTGAATTCACCCTCGTCATATAAACAATGTCACAGAAATTCAAAGTAGCCGATACTACTGCAGCTTCCACAGCAGTGGCAGACTTAATCAATTGGGAACAGTGTGTTATTTGTCAAGACAGAAAAAATGAAGTTTTGCAATGTCCCGCCAATTTATTGAGAGCAGATGTTGGCAGCGGTTACAAGTCCTTGGCTGAAAATCTTGTAAAGTTTAGAGATCTCGGACAGCTGCCCAAAACCATTTCGTTGAGCGCACTGGATGATGGACAGGGAATTGCATCGACGATGCTTGATCACAAGGCCAAGTGGCACAAATCATGTGCCTTGCGCTACAATAATACAAAGTTGAAAAGAGCTTCCACTAAAAGAAAGACACCAGATGATGATTCTGGCAGCAGTAGTGTGATGGAAGGAGCCGCAAGAGTTAGAAGACGCTCATCATCGTGTGAATCTACTGAAGCCGTCTGTATTTTCTGCGGACAATCAAAGAATGATGGACTGCTACACCAAGTATTAACCATGGAAATGGATAGCCATGTAAGAGCCAGTGCAATACTAGTAGAGGACAATGAGCTATTGGGCAAGCTATCGTTAGGTGACATGGTTGCACTGGAACACAAGTACCATAAGAACTGTTTGAGTCGCCTGCACAATCGTGCGCGATCAGCAAAGAGAGACACACCGAACGATACAGATAATGACCGCACAGTGTCTGGAATTGTATTTGCAGAGTTGGTAATGTACATAGAAGACAAGCGCATGGAAGAAGGTACTGCTCCCGTTTTCAAGTTGACTAATCTTGCAGACATGTATGGGTCGAGGATAAAACAACTGGGAGGTGTAATCAACACAAAAGTACACACTACACGATTGAAGCTACGATTGCTAGCCCAATTTCCTGATCTGCAAGCACATTTAAAGGGTACAGATATTCTCCTGGCATTTCAAGATGACATTGGTCCTGCACTTGCCAAAGCATGTGAAAAAGACATGGACAATGATGCAGTGCATCTTGCACGTGCAGCACAGATCGTTCGCCGACATATATTTGATCAATCAACACCCTTCAATGGATCATTTCAGGAGAACTGCCAAGAGAACTCCGTGCCAAAGCTTCTACTAGCACTAGTTAATATGATTCTAGAGGGACCAAACATCAAAGATCAATCCCGTGAAGCCATGACACCAGCAGCTCTTTCAATTGCACAGCTGTTCAAATACCAAAGTAGGCCCACGCATAGACGTAAACAAAAGGATGCCGTGCAATATGTCAGACACAACACCGACCAGGAAACACCTCTTCCTATTTATGTTGGACTCATGTTACACGCACAAACCAGGAAGCGAGAGCTGGTCGACCGACTATTCAACCTCGGTCTCAGCATTCCATACGACAGAGTGCTCCGTCTTTCTGCAGATATGGGAAACAGTGTTTGCCAACGGTTTGAAAATGAACAGGTTGTCTGTCCACCAAGTCTGAGAGGCAAGGTATTTACTACAGCGGCAGTGGATAACATCGACCACAACCCCAGCTCCACCACTGCAAAAGATTCTTTCCATGGAACTGGTATCTCACTTATACAGCATGCCAATGCTGACGATGATGGTGTTGATCGTGGAATCGTTGTTATTGAAGGTGACTCTGTCTCCAAAACCATCAGTCACCTGCCACACTACTATACTGATGTGCCTCCAGTGGAATCAAGCATCAAAGGCACACCAATTCCAGCTACACGCCTGACATCACTTAAGCGGAACAACTTTCAGCAACATAGGGATGACGAGTATGGATGGATGGAGAATTCCAGAGTGGTTCTCGAGGGCACAGCAGAAGATACTCCACAGAACATCTCCTGGGCCGCATACCATGCGAATAAGCAACAACAAGATGAGCACCATATCACGCCAACATCCCTGCTACCACTGTTCCACGAGAGTGCTCACACAGTTGCGATGATACGACATTCAATGAATGTTGTGAAAATTGCCGTTGAACATCTGAATGAAGGACAAGTGCCTGTTCTCGTCTTCGACCAACCGTTGTATGCCTTCGCCAAACAGATTCAATGGAAGTGGCCTGCACAATACTCAGAAGACAAGTTTGTGATTATGTTTGGTGGTCTCCACATTGAACTGGCTGCTCTCAAAACCGCAGGTGACTGGTTGCAAGGAAGTGGATGGCCGCAAGTGCTGGAACAGGCAGGAATTGCAACAGCTGGAACAGCTGATTCCTTTCTTCGAGCAACTCATATCACACGTACACGTCGAGCACACCAAGTTACAGCTGCTGCTCTGTACATCCTGCAACGTCGTGCTTTTGATCGCCACTGTCAGACACTCACAGAAACCGGACAGGACCTTCCCAGCTTTGACAACTGGTGTTACAATGCAGCGAAGAGCATTCCCCAGTTCCAATACTGGGCGACCGTGATGGCACTTGAAATTTGCATTCTGGTTTATGTGCGGTCATTACGGGAGGCAAACTTCACTATGTACTTGGACGCCTTAACAGAACTGATCCCGTGGTTCTTTGCATTGGACCATACGCATTACTCTCGGTGGATTGCTGTGCACTTGCTAGATATGTCGGAACTACATCTCAAGCATCCAGAAGTATACGCAGAATTCTGTGCGGGTCACTTCACAGTGCAAAAGAGCAAGAATGTATTCTCGGCTATTCCTATAGACCAGGCACATGAGCAGAACAATGCTTGTATCAAGGGAGACGGTGGCGCGGTTGGTTTGACTGACAATCCAAATGCCCTGCGTCGATGGATGGTGGCCGGACCCGAGGTTTCCAGAGTCATTGGTGAGTTTGACGATGCACAGCAATACAAGAAGAAGCAAACTGACACACGGCACCATGACCAAACAGCTGGAGTCCAGAAGGCATATGCGAAAGATGTGACCTCACTTGTGGCTGTGCTTGAGGAACTTGGAAACCCATTTGAAGAAGAAAGCAAGGATGACCTGATAGTGCTTGACACGAAGGAAATGGCAGCGCCTGCCGTAGTGGAAACTGTCCGAAATGCCCTGAAGATTGGAAAAGATCAGTTTGAATTATTTACGAAAGACCGCTTGATAGACCGATCCAAATCGCTCCATGATGTCATCAGCCGGAACAAGCTACCTCTATTCAACACACCCACCATCAAGCCTGTACCAAAAAGCAAGCAAGCTCTCACTACAATGAAGGGTGATATGGAGCTATTCTCACGAATGTACATTGGATGCCAGACGCGTGATGGGAATCTGGATGACTTTTTTCAACATGAGAACCGTGCTTATCCTCCATCATTATCAGAAGGAGGGAATCTTCGTCTTGGCAGCAAGAGCGATCTACTGAATTGCATGGAAGAACTTTCCAAGGCTAAATCAGATGCACCAGTTGTCACCAGTGTCATCCTGGATGGAGCAGCTATCGTACAAATGATGAAACCGGGCACCACAAGGACATTTGACGAATATGCCAATGTGATCTTCAAACCGTACATATCCTCACAGCTGCAGCGTGCCAGACGGCTGGACTTGGTATGGGACAGTTATGTGACAGACAGCCTCAAATCAACCGCCAGAGCAAAACGTGGAATGGGCGTTCGTAGACGCGTCGTTGGATCTGCCACGATACCAGCTAACTGGCAGAATTTCCTCCGAATCGACAGCAACAAAACGGAGCTTTTCCAGTTCCTTTCGATGGTCCTCGTTGAATCGATCTTTGAGCATGGAAAAGAGCTAGTAGTCACTGTTGGCGAAAACGTTGAGAGCACTCCACTACAAGAGGACCTGGAATCACTTGGTCCATGCAATCATGAAGAGGCTGATAGTCGGATGTTCCTGCATGTAGCACATGCGTCGAGACATGGACATGAGAAGATTCTCGTTCGTACTGTTGACACAGATGTTGTTGTCTTGGCAGTAGCTGTAGCACAAACTCTTCCTGCTGATTCTGAACTGTGGCTGGCTTTTGGTACAGGAACCAGTTTCCGGTATTTGGCAGCACATGAACTTGCCGTTAGTCTAGGACCAGACAAGTCACGAGCTCTCCCGATGTTTCATGCGCTGACTGGATGCGATACGGTCTCGGCATTCCTAGGACATGGCAAAAGGACAGCTTGGGCTACTTGGAAGGCGATGCCGGAGCTCACAAACACTCTCTTGGACCTGTCTAGTGCTCCAGATGATGTCCCCGATGACGGTATGCGTGTCATTGAACGATTTGTCATTTTAATGTACGACCGTACAAGTACCAGTCATGATGTCAACCTTGCACGGAAGAAAATCTTTGGGAGGAAGAACTCAGTGCAAAGCATTCCACCAACCCGAGCAGCTCTGGAGCAGCATGTGAAGAGGGCAGTATATCAGGGAGGCCACGTTTGGGGACAGCTCTTGTTACCCCAGCAAGTACTGCCTTCACCAACAAGGTGGGGATGGGTCCGCAGTGATGACAACCAGTATCAGCCCTTCTGGACCACCCTTCCAGAAGCTTCACGGATCTGTTACGAGTTGGTATCATGTGGCTGCAAGAAAGGCTGCAACAACCGATGCAAGTGCAAAAAAGCAGCTCTGAAATGTTCAGGTCTCTGTTGGTGCGAAGGAGAGTGTGTCAAGAGCTAAGTGACCAATGTGCATTGTGATTACAGTTAGGAACCAGTGGTAAAGACTGGTATTGGGGTGACTGTGCTTGTAACCTCTCCCCCTAGATAGCATATACAGACAATTTGACTGATCACACATATCTTGGCAAATCTATAAGCCCTATATTGGGTTTTAACGTGTACGGTATTATAGCACTGTGAATTCCAAGCTGATCGAAACATATTTTGTGTTAGTATTTGCAAGACCAAAGTCTTATACAGATATTTGGAGTAGCTATGCTTTACTTGTGACAGAAACAGTTGAGTTGTGTGAATATTACTATACATGTCCCATGTGTTGTTATCACATATTTGAATTGCTTTATTTGAGTTTTATTTGACGAAATTCTGCTAATTGAACTACAATACAAAATGTATTTCGATTAAAAACTAGCATTTTGACACCAAATAGCTAATTATTTTCTGTTGTCTCTCCTCTGCTGTTTAAGATTGAATATATTGCTATCCATATGTGTTCCTGATACTAATACGGTCATTTTGATACCTCACATGTCTAATTTGGTTGAGTAATACAACTCTTGTGATTATTTCATTTTCTTGTACATTTATAATGGCGGCCATCTTGGTGACGTCATACTGAACACATGCTACATTGAAACACAGTGTTACTTATCTTTATAACATGAATGCCATCCAGGTATCGAATTATGTATAATTGCGTGATTTTTTTGTAGAAATTATAACACTTGAATGACAATTAGACCTAAAATACTTGCAGATATATCGCAAAAATAGCATTTTGGCGGCCATTTTAAGTCGCCATCTTGAATTTGAAGCACATGAGAAGACCAAAACTATTATAAATCAATTGTGTGGGTTCTGAAACATATATGCAGTTGTTTACTCTAGGTTTGTATGTGTATTTTTGACATATATAGGGTATTTGTAAAAGTATGAATTTTTTTAGGCCATCTTGGCGGCCATCTTGGAAAATGGCGGCTCAGAGGTAAAATTCGCGATGGCTCCATATCTGAAAAAATCCACAATACAATAATCTATATGTACACAAAAAATGGTGCTTTCTTCACAAAGTGCACAATAAATGTTCTTAGCCGCTGCACTAATATGTTTAAACCATTTTAAAGCTACGGAATCATAGTGTTATTTTATGTCCACTCTCACAGCTACATTATGCGGATCAGGATTTCTGACGTCCGGGTCATCAGACGTGCGTATAGACGACGCCCTAACCAACTGCGATAGGCCTTGCACCGAAGTTGGTATTACAATGTATTTTAAAATTGTTACAATCTGCAATCTGATTGGTTCCTGAACATCCTTATACCATCTGGTTTAGCTTTATATGAACCACTACCAAAACCCCAATGGCAAATGCATTGCTGTGGCGCGTGGTTCCATGTTTTGTATACTGAGGCATAGGGAGTTTTGTATGGCACCGCAACACAGTACTGTTTGACTCTATAGAAATATAAGGCTCGGGGTCAGCAAGCACTGGAGAAAACAATTACTGCCACTCAAATCGTTTTAACCCTATTAGTCGCTTCTCACAATTATGCAAGGGCTCGGCAGTGGTCTCAACTGGGTCCTCTTGATCCCCACGGAACCACAGGAGGCAAATATATAGGGAAGCTTGATGAAATACAGCAACAGTTATATCTGGCAAGCGCATTTAATTAACATCACTTGTGTGTACAAATAAAGCCCATAAGGTCAACCCAGATAAAGACACTCGATCAACTAACTGTATTACGACTCTGGATTCCCATTTGTGTAATCATTATAATAGTTGTGGGTGGGGGTGGCGGTGGGGTGGGGGGAGGATATTGCCGTAGACGTGTGTGTGTGTGTGTGTGTTGTTCTATAAGGTTAAAAGTCTCCCCGACAACAAACACGACAAGCGCAATCCGGAGATTAGACGGCCTATCAGGGAACAGAAGTTTTGTCACTCTTTAGAGGAGTGATCGTCTATTTACTATAAAGTGACCATGCACAGTACTTTGTTTACAGTTTCTTATCTTAAGAAATAACGTTATACAAGCGTAAGGTCAAAATGAATTACATACAGGCTATTCCGTACTGGTCACTCTAACGTTATACAAGCGTAAGGTCAAAATGAATTACATACAGGCTATTCCGTACTGGTCACTCTAATTAAAGCTACAGAGTCCCTATATCAATCGATTTCTTCTTTGTAGGCGTGTCTTTATTTGTAACTTCATGTTCACCAGCTCATGTCGAAATCGGGTATTTAAGCGGGCAAATATAGCGAAGGAAATCATTTACTGTAAATACATCGACCAGTGCACATCGTACCTATACACAGGTAACAGTAATTTTTACCAAAAAAAAAAAAGTTAGCTTCTTTCGGGGCTCGAAAACACGACCTTCTGATTTCAAGTCCTGTGCTCTAACCACTGTACTACAAAGCTACTTGAAAAAATAGTTTACTAACTACCATATATTATGAGGCAAAATAACTTAACATATTTGAACGCAACTAATGATGGATCAATAAATATGCAGTCCATATTGTCGCACGTGTAAATTAACATTGCCTGGTGTAATACTGTATCTTATCAATATGACTCAAATCAACCATATCTCGACTTGTTATTTAGCGCTTGATGAGTTTGCGCGCTCTTGTTATTACGTAATGCCTATTTAGTGTTAAAAATGCTACAAAATACCAATAAATTGCAGTGGTCTAGAGGTTTAGCGTACATCTTTCAAATCTTACAAGTGCAAGGCTGTGGTTCAAATCCCGTTCCGGGCAACTATTTTTTTTTATCACATATATTCTGGAGCCGTATATTTATCGATGTTACCTGTACGGAGGCTAAATAAAAATGTGAAATTTTACGTATCGATTTCTCCTTATATACCGACTTTTGGGGTGTTCGTCGATTTGAAACTACTTCACACGTGACTCATTTATATTCATGAGTTATTACCAGTTAAAATAGGGACTGTACAGCTTTAAGTGCACCCGCACTATCAAACCGCTCAATTATAACACCACGTGATTACTTGCGGTCAGTTCTTACAATTTATAAGGACTGGTAGGTATCCCATACGATCATTCGTGAACTGGAACCAATGCCGATTATGTCGCCTACACTACTGGTGTTAGCTAGTATTTTAGGGCTTTCTGTGGCCCAGGTGCCTTCGAAAGGCGGATGCCCTAAAGTAGAAACTAAAATGGATTTTGATCTTGAAAAGGTATATACAATGTTGGTTTTTGTTTAAATTTCAAATATTTGCTGTTTATTACCTAATTAACTGACAATACCCATATAAATGATTTGTCTGGGCTCACGTATTTCCATTTGAATGACCGGAAGTTGAAGCCAAGAAATATTATAATCTAAAAATGCTACTTGCGAAGATGTACAGCTATAGTTTGTATTACTTTAAGCATATTTAAGATATTCAGCATTGTCGGACACGTGTTTAACTTTATCATTATCATTCTGTTTGTTTGTTTGGTGTTTAACGACATTTTCCAGCACGTTTTAGGCTATGCATGACGGTCGATATTTTTTGTGATGGAGGCAGACCAGCCACTTATTCATGGCTAGAACCAGAGCTGTATTCCTCCCGCCATCTGTAAGAATCGACTCTTTCTCACATATTCGATTTCAAATTCCAATCAGAAAACATGTGTGAATTAGAAATAAAACCATTAGGTGCTCTGAGGTGGTGCGAGAGGATGGCCATGCAACGTGTTTTACTGCTGCTGTAGATTCTGCTGATGTTCATGATGATGATGTTCATGATGACGATGTCAATGACACTG
This sequence comes from Cyrtodaria siliqua, assembly GCA_037043455.1. NCBI lineage: Eukaryota > Metazoa > Mollusca > Bivalvia > Adapedonta > Hiatellidae > Cyrtodaria > Cyrtodaria siliqua. Next base: position 66,452 of record JAWPHD010010632.1, read on the forward strand.
AATTTAACTGATACGGATTGTTGTTGCTGCCGCTGATGATGATGACCGGCCTTTCAGTTTTATCAGATAAACATAACTTTAACAACTGTTACACTTTTTTCAGTATCTTGGACATTGGTACGAACAAGAACGATTCTATGCTTCCTTTGAAAGTGGTCAGATATGTGCCAATGCTAACTACAGTTTAAAAGCCGACGGGCATATCAAGATTCTAAATACCGGACTGGGCAAGTAGGTGTACTAATACACGTTCAATTGTTTATTATGTTGTACAGGGGCGTAGCTGGGTGAATTTGAACTGTACGCCCAATGGGGCAACCGGTTCCAAGGGTCAGGGAGGCGCTTGACGATCGTACGTTAGATTTCAGGATTTTTAGCTTGGATTAAATGTATGTATAATTCAAGCGAAAGAAAGCGCACATATAAAGTCAGTTCAGATAGTATATAGTACATGTATTTATATTTTATATAACAAAGTAAGATCGGGAAAATAAGGGCGCAACGACTCTGCTGGAAATATTTTACCCTTAATCTCCTACCCCACTTCGGATTTTATTGCAGTTTTGGACCATTTTTTTTTACGGGCGTACGGACGTATGTCTGGCTACGTTCCTGATTGTATGTATGAACACTAAGTTAATTAGTTACTTATTTACTACATTATGTACAATAAGCTTAGCATTTAAATTTGTGTAATGCAAACCTTTTTTAAAGTAAAAAAGCAATATAATCGATGAATGTGTTGCTTTTCTGCCTTCTCAGCGTTGTCATTATTTTTTCATTGTCTCTGATAAGTAATGGTATGTAGTTTTTGGACACTAGTTGGACACTAATTGGACAGACACTAGTTGGAAACTAATTGGACACTAATTGCAACTTTCTAATTATTTACTTTTTTATTTGCAAATTGCCATTAAGGACTATTAGTCAGCTATCTTTAAAAAAATTAATATTAAAAAAGATGGGGTATGGTCAAGAGATTTGTTCGACCAAATGCACATTTTAGGCATGAGCAATGTTAACCATATAGTACATGACAGTAATTAGCACAATGGATGTCAGCTTAACATCAGAAAGAATAATTATATGGCAGAAAGTGTGCCTTTTATATATCCGAACACTTTGGTACAATGTTACTCAAAGTTGTTTTGTTGTTTTACGTGAAATGAATTTATCCATCTAGAGCACAAGAGACATCATAAGTCATGTTATCACACCATCCGTACTTTAAAGTACACCATTGTAAACATAAACACAATGGTATTCTTTCAATAACATGCGGTTTCAAAGTAATCTCTGTCAAGATATATAACTGGCAACTATATTTGTGGACGTGTTAAACAAAATAGAGTGCCTATTTTGCAAAGAAACATTGTAAACCCAAACTAATTGACCATTTGGCATGTCTATATTCGAATAAAAACGGTCCAAACCAAATAACATTATATAAATCCGATCAAATAAACTGTTCGTCCGAATGTTTCACCATATCACATGTTTTAATTTACAATTGAAAATGCACGCTTTTCATGTGTATCTTTGGTGAATGGCACATGGCATATGATTTTGTTGACCATTTTGTACATCGAAATTTGGATGATGTGATTTTTAGAAATGATGTATCGTCTGCTCTAGATGGATAAATGGACTATTCTATGGACCAATTTATTTCACGTAAAACCAAAATAACTTTGAGCAACATTGTACCAAACGTTTTAAATGTAAATTGAACAATTTCTGTTAGAGTTCCTTCTGATGTTATGTTCACAACAATTGTGTTGAATTGCTGGCATGCACTTTATGGTTGACAATGCTCATGCTAAAAACATGCATTTGGTTCAACATTTCTCTTGACCATACCCCATGCATCTTTTAACTTTCTTTTTAAAAGATGGCTGACCAATGTCTATGTTATGTAAATTTATTCTATTGACGAGGAGGGTTGTATCTAATGATGTCAGATCTTATGACCCAACCATTTTGCTTTATAAACTCAGTTGCAAAAGAAACTGGACACTTTGAAAATTTTACACCCTATCCTCTTTATCAAGCGACAGTCCTTAATGATTCGACCTATTGAAAAACAAATGACAACATGATATTGGCAATGGAATGATACAAACTTTGGTACCAAACATGGCATATTCATTTTTGAATTTGTCGATTTAATTCTAAAAAAACGTTATACAATTAAATCTAAACAAACTTAGTGTCCACTTTCTTTTGCAACTGAGTATATATTGTAAAACGTTGCAAAGAAATACGTTACAACTAAATACAACTGTTAGCCTTTAGTGGCTGTTGTGGTCATTTTGCTACTCATTACGTTGTCCGAGTATTAACTTTCATACCTCATCCAACCCCTTCTCGAAAAGCGAAAACGGGGTTGGCTGGGGGTATAAAATAAAACCTGTATTTCGGCTGAAAAAGTTTGTACATTGTAAAATGAAAACATTTAATATGTAATTTTAAACAGTTTGTCAATCTTTTCAGTAAAACATGTTTTTAAACATGTTTTGTTGTGGAAATATCCGTTATAAAATCCTGCTAATATAAGCTTTCCGATCGCTTAATGGAATTAAGGCGGGACCACGTAACGCATCTTTCTATAGAAGAAACATATGCTGGATAATGCTTTATATCTCTGCAATCGTTTTATGGTTTGTTCATTTACTCAAGTGAACATAAATAATTAACAATTAACGGACATTATTTGATAAGAAACATAATCGTGAACAGTAAGAATTTGAGAAAAACAAAAGTGTAAACCCATATTACACGTTAATGAGTAATTGCAATTAACAACACAATGCTATATACTTTTTTATTATATATCTTTATATGGACTTGTTGAAATGCATTTCAAGCTTACAATTCTCAATATAATAATATTCTGAATAAATGTGTCAACTTGTGAATTCGTATACTAAAAGTTAGACGATTTTAGTTGAAACTACACAAGGTTACATTCAGTATATGGCACTAATGATATTTTTATACTTCTATAACATTACAAAGTGGGAAAAAATTAGATAAAGTGCAATCGAACACCACTTGATTGCTATTTCATTGAAGTTTGAGCAGAGATAATACTTTTTTTCAAACTTTGATGCTTTAATGAGTCTAAAAAGCTATAAAAGCGCAATTAAACAACCAGCAAAACTTGTATAGCCTCCACCCCAGAGGGAATCATCGGCTGGCCCACCCATGCTGACCCAAACTTCATCCCCGGTGTTCAGTTGCGTAACCACGGTTACAGAACCTTGGTCATGCCGTCCAGAATCCCCGTGACCATAGGCACGTGCTAGGACATTACCGTTTTTCATGATGCCAACACTTATTTCTGAGTGATCGTTGACAAAGCTCAAAATGGACGTTGAGAACAGGTAGAGCCCAGATTGAGGAGCGATAAAAAGGCCATGTTGGTTGTGGTAGCCGGAACCAAGGTTGATAAGAACAGTTTCAAATACAAGTTTCTGGTCGATGCCAATATGAGATACCTCGGCCTTATTAATTGTAGAGTGAAAAGCGACTGGTCCCTCAGCGTCAGCAACAAGCCTATCTTGTCGTATGTGTGCTAAAATATAACAAAACGACATCCTAACAATAATCAAACTATATCGTAGACACCAAGCGAGCTGAAAACTGTCCGTTTTCTGGTTCACTTGTCGAATTCAATACGAGTTTATGCGATGGCGCGTCTTCCGAATGTTTGTTTGTCTGTCTGTATATTTTTTTTATTGTTGTGAATCGTCTAACATCAGTGGGTGAAATTTTATGAAACTTCACAGTAACATTTCTTATTCTTACAATGTATCCTTGCAATGAAATTCCATTTCTTGCAAAATCCGAAAGGGTTGCCCTGGCGAAAAGTTGGTACTCAAGTTGGTACTCAAGTTGGTACTCAAAGAACTATTATTCAGTTTGTCAAAAGAATGTGGCTGCTGTAATTCGTCTCATTGTTACACCCCGTAATTGATAGTCATTGGTAGTGTTTTTTGCATTTTCTTAATTATAGTTACAGTCTTGCTAGTCATTTTGCCTATACCTGTCTTGTTATTTTGCTATGAATGACACTGACATGATATAATATAAGTAAGTAAGTAAGAGGTAGTTTATTAAAGTGACATGTGCATATACAATTCAGAATCAAACATATATGAAATAATTGTAAATTAAGCGCCCGGCCCAATGAACATATAACTAACTATCTATAAATAATAATATTAAATAAATCACATGATATAAATGTTAATTGTTATATAAATTCAATAAATCAATAATAAATAGTTCGGTGGATATTAAATATAATTGCAAATTGTAAATTATCTATAAATAATAATATTTAAATACATCACATGATATAAATGTCAATTGTTATATAAAATGAATAAATAATAAATAGTTCAGTGGATTTTAAATATGATTGCAAGTTTATAGCAATGACATTATACTTGATAATACAGTAAGTTATGTAACGGTATAAGTTGAGAAATATATGTTAAGAGTCCCCAATACAACACATATAAAGGCTACCAGGTAAAACTCATCTTTCTTATTCAATTAATACTATTTTCTTTGTCAGATGTACTAATACAACGTGTTAGTAGTGTTTATGTCAAAATCTAGTTTACTCTTTATATATTGATATAAAACACAAAACATGACGCGTATACCTTTGATTTGTCCTTTCTGAGAGGCGTGGGAACCATCTCTTTTAGGTTTTGTTTCTGGGATGTTTTCACCAACTTCAGTTTTGTACTGCAAATGATTTAACGTATACATATTAGTGTGAACTTGTTTAATGGACACACCAATAATGTGCAACATGTGTAATGTGTTTTTATATCAAGCATGTTTATAAAATCAAGTACAATATTTAAAACATATACCTCACATGGCAGTAATAACATTGCAAACTATTTAAAATATCTTCATTATGAAATACAATAAAAGTTGAAAAATGTAATAGCAATTCAGGGTAGGTAAACAGAGATTTATTGTTATGTTTAACATATGTATGTTTCTAAGATTGGACCACTATTGTGCTAATGATAAAATATGGTCTAAAAGTAAACAAGTTTCTAAATTAACATTATCACCTTTTTATCGATCTCACTCTCAAACCGTCCTATTTAGCATACTTTTACTTCTATTCTCACTAACTTGCACCGACTCGTAACTTCACAGCTCGTTAGAGAGCAATGGAGTATTTTAAGAAAGAAAAACAAAACAAATTACTTTAGATACAAGCAACATACTTCTATGTTTTGTTTCGTGAGATCTTCCTGAAGAATTGAGATTGTTGCCTCGTGTCTTCTCACAGACTCTTTCAGTTTCTCGATTTGCGTATTTTGTTGACTTAGTTTAGTTTGCTGTTCTGCGAGTTGATTGGTTAGTTTGGTCAGCTGTTCTTGTTGTTGTCCAATTATATTCGCCTGTTCTTCTGCTTAAACAGAACACAGCTTTTTTATAAATTTGAGAAACAAAGTATTAATTTTACTTGAGTTGAGTAAGCACCTATCTGTCACACTAACATTCCCGGTTCTTACTATCACTTGAACGAAAAGTCCTGATTCATATCAAATCACGTAGAATTTGAATTGGATTTTATAGTCTCACCAACCGCTAAGGTCATATGTCGACTTTCCAGCTTCCATTGGTGGAAGAAGACACCAGATGCACCTCCGATACAATTTTCGTGCACGGGAGTGCACCTGGGTAGAACCACCGACGTCCGCAATCTGTCAACTGAACGAAACTTCCTGATTCTTGTCTTATCACTTGATATTTTTGATAATGTGAACGTTCAGGATGTTTGTAAAATAAATCGTTCGTCGAAGTGAAACGAATTTTACGTTTATACTTTAATGAACTTTATTACGTGCACCGAAATAAAAAAATACTGTTACAAATGATTTTCTCCCGATTGTTCCTTACATTTACGATATCAATACTTATTTACTTTTATGAACTTTTGCTATTAGTTTTACGAACACTTTTACCTTTATGGACACAAGGTAAACATTCCGTTTGCTTTAAGGAGTGTGTTACGTTATAAGTTATGTAATAAATAGAATCTAACATTCGTTCTCATTCATTATTGAATTTATTAAACTCGTTAGCAAAAATGATATAATACTCGGCAAGAGTCTCGCATTATCGCTTTATATCATTTTGCCAACTCGTTTAATAAATTCAATAATGAATGAGTACTCATGTAAGATCCTCTATATAAGTTATGGAGTTTATATTGTATAAATTTAAATTAAATTACGTATATCAATTGCCGCCTCTTGTAAGCCGTGTGCTCTGTACACATGTTTTATTGCCATATGTGTCAACGATAATATACAAGGCACTCGACTGTATTGACTTGGTCATAGCTTATTTTAGTGAATATTCAAACAAATACTGCCACGTGATAAAACATAATCTTACATTCGCGTTTGATATAAAACTCATTGGGTAATCTTATTAATTTACTCACTAGTTTCGTGAACTATAACACATAGTTAACTGGTTTGATATGTTGTGTGTATAACAAAATACTATACAATAATGAGTATGGTCATTGTTTGTATTCTGTAAGAGACTAGTTACCCTTCTGACTGAGACTATCACACCTTCGGACTGTGACTGTTCAACTACTGATGGAAACTAGTTCACCTTCTGACAGAGACTAGTTAACCTTCGGACTGTATGTACTTCACCTACTAAAATAGAATAGTTTACCGTCGAACTGTCACCGGTTCACCTACTTATAGAAACTAGTTGCATTTCTGAATGAGACTATAGTTCAACTACTAATAGAGACTAGTTTACCTTTTAACTGTCACCAATTCACCTACTGATAGAGACTAGTTACCTTTCTGACAGAGACTAGTTCCCCTACTAACCTACTAATAGAGACTAGTTCACCTGCTGATAGAGACTATAGTTCACCTACTAATAGAGCTAGTTTACCTTCTGACTGACATTAGTTGCCCTACTTATAGAGACTAGTTCACCTGCTGATAGAGACTAGTTTACCTTCTGACTGACACTAGTTCACCTACTAATAGAGACTAGTTTACCTTCTGACCGACACTAGTTGCCCTATTTATATAGACTAGTTTACCTAGTTCCCCTACTAATAGAGACTAGTTTACCTTCTGGCTGACACTAGTTCCACTACTTATAGAGACTAGTTTACCTTCTGACTGATACTAGTTCACCTAGTAGTAGAGACTAGTTTACCTTCTGACTGACACTAGTTCACCTACTAATAGAGACTAGTTTACCTTCTGACTGACACTAGTTGCCCTACTTATAGACATTAGTTTACCTTCTGACTGACAATAGTTCACCTACTAATAGAGACTAGTTTACTTTCTGACTGATACTAGTTCACCTACTAATAGGGACAAGTTTACCTTCTGACTGACACTAGTTGCCCTACTTATAAAGACTAGTTTACCTTCTGACTGACACTAGTTCACCTACTAATAGAGACTAGTTTACCTTCTGACTGACACTAGTTCACCTACTCATATAGACTAGTTTACCTTCTGACTGACACTAGTTCACCTACTAATAGAGACTAGTTTACCTTCTGACTGACACTAGTTGCCCTTCTTATGGAGACTAGTTTACCTTCTGACTGACACTAGTTGCCCTACTTATGGAGACTAGTTTACCTTCTGACTGACACTAGTTCACCTACTATTAGATACTAGTTTGCTTTCTGACTGACACTAGTTCACCTACTAATAGAGACTAGTTTACCTTCTGACTGACACTAGTTCCCCTACTAATAGAGACTAGTTTACCTTCTGACTGACACTAGTTCACCTACTCATATAGACTAGTTTACCTTCTGACTGACACTAGTTCACCTACTAATAGAGACTAGTTTACCTTCTGACTGACACTAGTTCCCCTACTAATAGAGACTATTTTACCTTCTGACTGACACTAGTTCCTCTATTTATAAAGGCTAGTTTACCTTCTGATAGAAACTAGTTCCCATACTTATAGAGACTAGTTTACCTCCTGACTGGCACTAGTTCCACTACTAATAGAGACTAGTTTACCTTCTGACTGACACCAGTTCCCCTACTAATAGAGACTAGTTTACCTTCTGACTGACACTAGTTCCACTACTTATAGAGACTAGTTTACCTTCTGACTGACACTAGTTCCACTACTAATTGAGACTAGTTTACCTTCTGACTGACACTAGTTCCACTACTAATAGATACTAGTTTACCTTCTGACTGACACTAGTTCCGCTACTAATAGAGACTAGTTTACCTTCTGACTGACACTAGTTCCACTACTAATAGAGATTAGTTTACCTTCTGACTGACACTAGTTCCCCTACTCATATAGACTAGTTTACCTTCTGACTGACACTAGTTCATCTACTAATAGAGACTAGTTTACCTTCTGACTGACACTAGTTCACCTACTAATAGAGACTAGTTTACCTTCTGACTGACACTATTTGCCCTACTTATGGAGACTAGTTTACCTTCTGACTGACACTAGTTCATCTACTATTAGAGACTAGTTTACCTTCTGAATGACACTAGTTCACCTACTAATAGAGACTAGTTTACCTTCTGACTGGCACTAGTTCCCCTACTAATAGAGACTAGTTTACCTTCTGACTGACACTAGTTTCCCTACTAATAGAGACTAGTTTACCTTCTGACTGACACTAGTTCCTCTACTTATAAAGGCTAGTTTACCTTCTAATAGAAACTAGTTCACATACTTATAGAGACTAGTTTACCTTCTGACTGACACTAGTTCCCCTACTAATAGAGACTAGTTTACCTTCTGGCTGACACTAGTTCCACTACTTATAGAGACTAGTTTACCTTCTGACTGACACTAGTTCCACTACTTATAGAGACTAGTTTACCTTCTGACTGACACTAGTTCCACTACTAATTGAGACTAGTTTACCTTCTGACTGACACTAGTTCCACTACTAATAGATACTAGTTTACCTTCTGACACTAGTTCCGCTACTAATAGAGACTAGTTTACCTTCTGACTGACACTAGTTCCACTACTAATAGAGATTATTTACCTTCTGACTGACACTAGTTCCCCTACTCATATAGACTAGTTTACCTTCTGACTGACACTAGTTCACCTTCTAATAGAGACTAGTGTACCTTCTGACTGACACTAGTTCACCTACTAATAGAGACTAGTTTACCTTCTGACTGACACTATTTGCCCTACTTATGGAGACTAGTTTACCTTCTGACTGACACTAGTTCACCTTCTATTAGAGACTAGTTTACCTTCTGAATGACACTAGTTCACCTACTAATAGAGACTAGTTTACCTTCTGACTGGCACTAGTTCCCCTACTAATAGAGACTAGTTTACCTTCTGACTGACACTAGTTCCCCTACTAATAGAGACTAGTTTACCTTCGTGACTGACACTAGTTCCTCTACTTATAAAGGCTAGTTTAACCTTCGGATGGAAACTAGTTCACATACTTATAGAGACTAGTTTACCTCCCTGACTGACACTAGGTTCACTACTAATAGAGACTGAGTTTACCTTCTGGCTGACACTAGTTCCACTACTTATAGAGACTAGTTTACCTTCTGACTGACACTAGGTTCCACTACTAATAGAGACTAGTTTACCTTCTGACTGACACTAGTTTCCCTACTCATATAGACTAGTTTACCTTCTAATAGATACTAGTTTACCTTCTGACTGACACTAGTTCCCCTACTCATATAGACTAGTTTACCTTCTGACTGACACTAGTTCTACTACTAAATAGATACTAGTTTACCTTCTGACTGACACTAGTTCCACTACTAATAGATACTAGTTTACCTTCTGACTGACACTAGTTCCCCTACTCATATAGACTAGTTTACCTTCTGACTGACACTAGTTCCACTACTAATAGATACTAGTTTACCTTCTGACTGACACTAGTTCCACTACTAATAGAGACTAGTTTACCTTCTGACTGACACTAGTTCCACTACTAATAGAGATTAGTTTACTTTCTGACTGACACCAGTTCACCTACTAATAGAGACTAGTTTACCTTCTGACTGACACTAGTTTCTTCTACTTATAAAGGCTAGTTTACCTTCTGATAGAAACTAGTTCACATACTGATAGAGACTAGATTACCTCATGGCTGACACTATTTCACCTACTTATAGAAATAAGTTTAGTAATTTATTTTTATTATACATATGCACTGATTAATTTAACATACTTACAGGGATGGCAAGCCAGTTAGTGCAGAAGGTGATGCATACATACCTGATAAAAACGATCCAGGAAAACTTAAACTACGATTCTCATCTTGTAAGTTTCTCGCATTTTTAATACTTAAGCATTTTTTTCTCAATTCTTTGCTTTTGCACTATTTAATTCCAGACAATGTTTAGCTTAATAATAAAGGATATATATACTTATCTATGCGATCTTATCATTAATGTACATAGGCAATTTTGCCACATATAATAAACATAGGATTGCATTCTCATATGATTTTCATAAAAAAAAACTTATGAGATTGATATTTATTTTGTAGGAGTTTCATATAATTTTTCATATGAGAAATACTTAAATCTTCATGTTTAAAAACACGCACATTTTCATATGATTCTCATAAGAAACCTTGTTTTCAACTTTTATATGATTCTCATGATTCTTAACATGATTCGTAAATAAAAGGTTTTATATAAGAATCACGTACTGTTCCTTTTATATAAGTATCATATGATATTGTGGTTTCTTTTGTAATTTTGTATTTTCTTTTTCATTCTTTCACTATTTTTTATGTTAATATCAGTATTTGTGTTTACACTGTTTGATGTTAATATCAGTCTTTGTGTTTTTTTATGTTAATATCAGTATTTGTGTTTTCACTATTTTATGTTAATATCAGTATTTGGGGTTTTCACTGTTTTATGTTAATATCAGTATTTGGGTTTTCACTGTTTTATGTTAATATCAGTATTTGGGTTTTCACCGTTTTATGTTAATATCAGTATTTGTGTTTTCACCGTTTTATGTTAATATCAGTATTTGTGTTTTTCACTGTTTTATTAATACCCAAAATATCGTTACTTTTTCTTTTTCAAAGTTTCATTATGTCGCCACTTTTCGTGCAGTATTTTGACTCGCCACTTTTATTTCAATGTTTTTACATGTTCGCAATACTCAAACGCCACGTTTTCTTACAGTGTTTTTAGTATTAAGTATCTCGTTACATTTCTTGTAATGTTTTGATTTAAAGAAAACTAACCCGCCAAATAACGGCAAAATTACACCAAAAAAAATACGTTTATCAAAACTTCAGGTGTTCAGGTCCTATAATAATGTTTATTGCCTACCTTACTATAAATAGTAACAAATGAATGAAGGAAAAAATCCTGTACCCTCTTACCCTAGACTTAATATATGCTGATTAAAAGTATAAGTTTATTTACAGGTTCTTAAAATACCCGTGATTGAATATGCGTTTAACGAATTATGAGTTGATCTTAACTATTAATTCGACGCTCCTGTTTTTGGGTTCGGCCTGGCTCGTAAGGCCGTTTATATTGTGTCTATAGAGTGATTTTCAAAAGATGTGAGTTATATAATTATATACTTTGTCGTCAGTAGGTTCAGAAACGGTGTACGTATTTTGTAAAATTTGGCTGTTGTTGGCGAAATAGCTTCTTTAAGTTGTATTGTTAAACGTCAAAATAATTTGAAAATTATAATATATATTATTTAACGCCACTCACACTGTGCTACAGCTGTGGTTGTTCTTCAAAACGTCTTTGTTCACCGGAGCTTGCGTGGCCCAGTGGACAGCAGGGTGGACTTGTAATCGGGAGGAAGTGAAGTGAAGTCTCACTCACTGGCGACACTGAGTTTCGTAAACCTTTGTTCTTGGGCAATACACTTCCCCTTAGCCTCGTCTTTTGGATGGGGAGTATACATGATATTCCCGTGTATATCTTAGTCTGTCCTCCAGGATTCATACGTATCCATATCCTCTCTGTGGGGCACCTATAATGTGTTGATGAACCGATTTAATAGTTAATTCTCTGTTTACAGTCGCACCTTACGGTTCCTACTGGGTTTTTATGTTCCGGGATTCCTATGTATCCTTCCCTTTTCTCTGGGGCACCTATAATGTGTTGAAGAACCGATTTAATAGTTAATTCTCCTTACGGGTCGCTAGGTTCCAGGATCCTGTGTATACTTGCCCTGTCTCTGGGGCACCTATAATGTGTTGATGAACCGATTTACTAATTCTCTTTTTACAGTGGCGCCTTACGGTTCCTACTGGGTTGCTAGGTTCCAGGATTCCTATGTGTACTTGCCCTCTCTCTGGGGCACCTATAATGTGTTGATGAACCGATTTACTAATTCTCTTTTTACAGTCGCACCTTACGGTTCTTACTGGGTTGTGGACACTGACTACGAAACGTACACTCTCATCTACTCCTGCACCAATATCATCAACATCGCGCATTTAGAGTTGGCCTGGATTCTGACGAGGCAGAAAACGCTGGAAGACGATCTGAAAACCGAACTCTTCCAGAAATTGTCGGCCTTTGGTGTGGATACGAAGAATTTTAAAACAACCGATCAATCTAATTGCCCCGAACATATAGTTGTTTAAATATTATTTGTATACTTTTGTAGCTATGTAATATATGATTTAAAATATAATACGGTGTTATTAGTTTATACTGATTAATGCTTCTTAACACAAGAGGTTAACGACCTCTATGACATCTACAATATCTCTCTCTACGTATCTCTAAGAAAACAGACAAATCACGTCACTTCTTCTGTTTTTAGCCATCGGTGTGTTCTTGGACAAGGCACTTTCCCTTAGCCTCGTCCGTCGGATGGGAACGTCAACCGAACGGCCCCTTGTATCGGAGTCTATATTCCGTACTCGTTTAAGAAACCATACGAATCTATTTTTTATTAGAAGAGCAGGTACCAGGATTCCAATATATCCTTCCCATATCTGTAGGGCGGCGCTAAATAACATATTCTGTGTTGATGAGCCGGTAAACAACATTCAAATCAAACCCCTTTAAAATGGCTGTTTCTTTTCGAAATGTGAAAAAGCTATGTTTTAACGAACTGTTTTTTGATATTGTTGGAATATAATTATTTTAGGAATGATTTGCAGTAGACATAAAACGTATATCGACCAATTCAATGATAAATGCAGAACTCTAGATAAGGATTTTACTATTTGTTTTCTTTTTAACATTTATTTATTTATTTTTCATATATATATTTGGGGTTTTTACCCCAATATTTGTTCCTTATCAATATTTTTACGCTTCATTAGTTTACATTCGCTTTTCTTTTGCTCAATTACTGAGGGTTATTGTAAATTGTACAGTTTCAACGAAATTGTCAAATTATGTGTTTATGACATTTTGTTTTCTTTGTTTACTTTGCAACCCGTTGGTAAATTAAATCAAACAACATTTGTCCGAAAAATTCATGGAAAGCTATCTCGTTATTGTATTTAGCTTATGGTCGATGTTTGTACTTTTTCCGCCCGGGAACGCGTTCACTTGATATGTTTTCATATTTTTTAATATTTTTGAGCCAAGTCATGGTATAATTTAAATCTTCTTCACGTACGTCTGATTCTTCGTGCAAAATTCAGCCTATTTTTCTTTCACACATATGGTTATAGTTGAAATCAAGATTCCGACATCAGGGGTTGACATCATTTACTGTAATGTATTGAGCCAGGAAATAAGTCAAAGTATAATTTAAATCTTCATGAACGTCTGTGACCATTTCTCATACAAAACACGACCTTTTTTCCTGTTATATGTACAGATTTAACGGATAGCGAAAATTACCTTGTCTGTGACGATTCCTTATACAAACAATAGGTCAATGACCTTGAAGCTCTACTGATAGGTTTTGATAGCTAGATCAGCATTCCTGCGAAGATTCATGAAAATATGTCAAGTAGTTTCAGAGGAGTAGTCGCTACAAGTTTTTACTATATAACTCTATGTAAGCAAAGATGGCAGCTGTCTGCCATGTTTAATAACGAATCAAAATGATTTTCGACAAGGACCAACATCATGTCATGCTGATCATTTTAGAAAATGTCCCATATCAGTATCACTAATGCCCCCTTTACACAGCATGAGATCGTTGAGCGATACAAAATTGGCCCGATCTCTCTACGATCTCCTAAAACCTCGAACAAGTCGCTTCTGTGTTCATTGAGCGATCAAAAATTCAATTTTCGGCAATTTTAATGGCGATCTATAGAGATCATTAAGCGACCTTGGCGATCATTGAGCGCTCATTGAAAGATCGCAGAGAGATCACTGGGAGACCGATGAGATCGTTGAGCGCTCCTTGAGCGTTCGTTGAGAGATCGCTTACCTTGGTGATCGATCTCCTCATAGTTTTGGACTGGGTCAAAACTATGAGGAGACCCAGTTCAAAACTATGAGGAGACCGTGGCGACCGTAGAGATCACTGGAGGATCATTGGGAGATCATTGCGATATGTTGGCGATCACTGGGCGTTCATTGAACGTTCGTCAAGAGATCTGGCCAATTTTTGATGGCTCAACGATCGCCACCTCTGTGTAAAGGGGGTATTACTTACAGTTTTCAGGAAGTAGTCGCTACAAATTATTATTGTTAAAATCTATTTTTAGCCGTGGCGGCCAACTTAAATTTCCGGCCAGCATGAAATTTTCTTAATTGAATTGAATTGAATGTTGTTTAACGGCTCATCAACACAGTATAGGTTATTTAGAGTCGCCCCAGAGAGAGGGGAAGGATACATAGGAATCCGGGAACCTGCCCTACTCTTATTATCGAATAGATTCCTATGGTTCTTTAACGTGCTCGGAGGATAGACCGATACACGGGACCGCCCGGTTTACGTCCCCATCCGACGGACGAGGCTAAGGCTAAGTGTCTTGCCCAAGAACACACCGACGGAACTCAGTGGCACCACGGAGGATTGAACCCGGGGCCTCCGGTTACAAATCCGCCGCGCTACCGACTGCGCCACGCCAGCCCTCTAAATTTTGTTAAGATCAACTAGACATCAAGAGCAAAATTTCTATGAAGTTTCATGAAAATCCGTTTTGTATACTTAACACCATTAAAAACGCTAATTTGGTGTGCACAACGTGCACGTAAATTTCGCATAATTGCGATTTTACTTATTTCAATACATGAATAAGATGATTGATACATACTAAAATAAAACAGAACGCAACTCGGGAATTTCCGTTGTATACTTTATATACGGCACACTTAATTGAAGGCCACTCGGGAATTTCCGCTGTAGAATTTAAATACGGCACACTTAATCGCAACTCGGAAATTTCCACTGTAGAATTAAAAACGGCACACTAAATTGAACGCAACTCGGGAATTTCCACTGTAGAATTAAAAACGGCACACTAAATTGAACGCAACTCGGGAATTTCCGCTGTAGAATTTATATACAGCGCATTTAATTCCATGTAATATTCCAGAGAAATCCAAAGATGTTTTGTAAAACAAATGGTTGCAGATAGTTATAGAAAGGACAGCATTGTGCTGTTGTAGATTTTTTAATCACTGTTCACTTTGTAACATGAAATACATAACTTTGCAAATCTGAGCCAGCTCAGTACTGTAGATAACACAACTTTTCGTCCTAATTTTGCTTACCCGCTTGAATCCAACACGTATTCTATCATTAATAAAACTTTGAAGGAATAACATTTGGTGTGTTATGTGTTGTTTTAGTCCTTTTCCCCGACAGTAATCGTTCAATAACAGCACTTTAAAGTAGCTATCAGGTCAACAACAGCCTCATTTTACAAAGTATGTACACCGTTTCTAAACCTACTGACGACAACTTACATATTTTTTTAGAATCCAATCTCTATAAACGTCTTTAACCAGTCAGGTAAACCCCTAAACTGGAGCGTCAAATTAAAAGTTACCAACTCGTAATACATTTTACGCATATTCAGTCACGGGTATCGTAATAACACGTCATGGATTTATACGTACATATAAATCCATGAACACGTCAATAAACCTGTACTTATAATTCGCACATATACATTACTATATGACTTGTATATACACCATTATATGACTTGTATATACATTATTATATGACACATATATACATTATTATATGACTTGTATATACATTATTATATGACACATATATACATTATTATATGACTGTATATACATTATTATATGACACATATATACATTATTATATGACTTGTATATACATTATTATATGACTTGTATATACATTATTATATGAGTATATACATTATTATATGACACATATATACATTATTATATGACTTGTATATACATTATTATATGACACATATATACATTATTATATGACTTGTATATAGATTATTATATGACTTGTATATAGATTATTATATGACACATATATACATTATTATATGACTTGTATATACATTATTATATGACTTGAACACCTGGATAAAGTTTTGATTAACGGGTTTGTCGTGTAATTTTGCCGTTATTTGGAGGGTTAGTTTTTTTAACAAATGACCAAACTCTAAACATGCTACTTAAATTGTTTTGAGGAGTATATAGCAATGTCAACCATATAGTACATGACAGTAATTTAACACTGTTTATTTGTACATAATATTAGAAGGAATACCCACGGTATGATTATATATAGAAAAGGGCCGAATTCACAGAAAAGGACAGAAAAGGGTTGGGCGGCACAGAAAAGGGCTGATTAAATGCACAATTTTAACTTGTGTTGATTAAAAAGTGATTTAAAACGTTTAATAGTGATAATAAACACGATTGACAGTGAAAAAACGTTTTTTATTTTATTTTTGATGTTAATATCATTAATATATGTTCCCACGCTACTGCGAAAAGGGCATCGCCGGACAGAAAAGGGCTTGTTAAATGCACTAGTATACCTTATATTGAATAAAAGGTGATTTAAAATGATTTATATTGATAATAAACACTTTATAAAAAAAGAAAAATATAGTTTTAGGTTTTAAATATATGTACTCATGCTATTACGAAATCAACGTGGCCTGACAGAAAAGGGTTGTGCGACACAGAAAAGGGCCGATTCAATGCGCAATTTAAACTTATGTTGTTTAAAAAGTTATTTAAAATGATTTATATTGATAATAAACACGATTGACAGTGAAAAGAAGTTTTTTATTTTTATTTTGGTGTTAATATCATTAATATATGTTCCCACGCTATTGCGAAAAGGATGTCGCGGCATAGAAAAGGGCCGATTAAATGCACTATTAAATCTTGTAGATAAAGTGCGAA
Organism: Cyrtodaria siliqua; assembly: GCA_037043455.1. Taxonomy (NCBI): domain Eukaryota; kingdom Metazoa; phylum Mollusca; class Bivalvia; order Adapedonta; family Hiatellidae; genus Cyrtodaria; species Cyrtodaria siliqua. The sequence goes on from JAWPHD010010632.1 coordinate 83,818, forward strand.
TCGAAATTGAGTTTATAGTTATCAATAGGCTAGTTTGTCGACAGACATATGCTGGTTTGTAGATGCGCAAATAATCCGATTTTTCAAACTTGTTCTCGATGGCACTGTACAATACACGAGACTTCGAGCTTTACTAATCTATATTTGATACCTATATATCTATGTTACCGACTTATTTCCATCAAAATGCATTTGTTGGATCAGATCAAGTTTAATTTGTTTCTGATGGATATTAACCTAAACACCAACTTTTAAAGCTAAAATAAATAGTTTGTCTGGTTTGGTTTGTACAAAGCGAGTGTTTGTTGAAGGTAGGCGCTAGTTTTTCGATGTAGAGGCGCTGGTTTGTTTTAGCTTAGCGCCTTTTCTTATATGGTAAGTATTGCCATTTAGCTCACCTATTCGTTATTATCTATGTGACGGGCGGTAAAACATAACCTTTTATTCATTTTATAACATCTTAACGAAAGTTGTCAGAGGATATAATGTGTCTCTCGACCGTTTGCCCATTCCTTCGTTCATGTTCTGTCCGGTGGTTAATTGATTTCGTTAAGTTAAACATTTTTCCTTATACACTTCATATTTTATTGACAAATATACATAAAACAATAAATGTCACCTCTATATTATTTTTTTGTGTTTGTTTTAAAAGTATGAATGGCAAAATTGATAAAGTTCAGCGTTCATGGTTATGCATCAATAAATAATTTTTTATTAAAGAGGAACAGTTAAATAAGCATACACACGCATATTCAGTAATATATTGATAATTAAATACAGAAATGTATATTTCATAGGAATGCAGCAATACTTAACTGATTATATCTTTGTTATAAAATCGCAGATGATCTAGACTACAAAGCCATACAGCAGTATACACAGTATACACACGTCTGATATACATACACCTGACCAGGTCAGGCACTTGTATAATCATATTTCTTATCTATAAAGGACACGAACACTTTTATGAAACAATTTTGAATACTATACCTCCGACACATAATTACACTGTCAAATCAATAACGATGTTTGTAACCTGTCGGGCATGTTTCGTTTTCATATTATTCGCCTTTCTGAGCAAAGTTTTCGCTCAAGTACCGGGATTGGGCAAATGTCCGGCGGTAGAGGTTCAACACAATTTTGACCCCACAAGGGTAAGTTATTTTCAACCTTTCTAGGGCAATAACTCTGGTGTTCCTAATCCGATTGGCTGTTTTTGAACTCACCTGAGCTGTCATTGGTATTAACAATCTATGCAAGTTTGGTAAAGATCAAATACTAAATGAAGGCGCTAGAGTGTTCACAAGGCAGAACATGACATTTTTCAGCAAATCAAGGGCCATAACTCCGATGAAACTAATCTGGATGGTTTTCAAACTTTTCCGAGCTTTCATTGATATAAAGACACTGGTAAAGTTTGGTAAAGATCAAATAATAAATGAAGGTGCTGGAGTGTTCACAAGGCAGAAAATGGCATTATTTTAGAAAAAACAAGGACAATAACTCTGGTGTTACTGACCCACTTGAGCTGGTTTTTAAACTTAGCCAAGCTTTCATTCGTATTAACAATCTCTGCAAGTTTGGTAAAGATCAGATAATAAATGAAGTGCTAGAGTGTTCAAAAGGTAGACAATGGCATTTTTCAGACAAAACAAGGGCCATAACTCCGGTGTTACTAATTTGATTCGGCTGATTTCCAAATTTTCATGAGCTTCTATTAATATTAACAATCTATGCAAGTTTGGTAAAGATCAAATAGTAAATGAAGGTTCTAGAGTGTTCACAAGGCTTAATATGGCATTTTTCAGCAAAACAAGGGTCATAACTCCGGTGAATTTAATTTAAATCCGGCTGGTTTTCGAACTTGTCCGAGGTTTCATTGATATAAAGACACTGGCAAGTTTCGTAAATATCCGATTAATAATGAAGGCCCTAGAGTGTTAACAAGGCAAAAGTTAACGGACGACGGACAACTCGTCATCCCACAAGCTCTGCTGGCCTTCGGCTTGCACGCTTACATAAGGATCGGTATCCAGGATATCGGATATTTGTGCGAATTAGGTGTACATTACAAACAACTAAACAATATAGGCCATTTAAACCCTGAAAATGGAGGTAGATGCATGAACTTCCGTCCTTAAGTTTTTTGATGGTATCTTAGATTTGTTTTTCATTGACTGCAACTGCTTTGGTTATTCAGTAAAATTATGGATACATTATGAGGTGTTTCTAATTAAGTATTGTTATATATTTATATATATAAACATTTAAGCTTATTGTTTATTATTTGTTCTGGGTGTTGACTTTATTATTAAATATTTCTTTTTGATGGGATATACTTTTATTTACACTGTCTTGTCAAGAAGGTTTAACAGCGAGGTTGTGTACACATAACATCAATTTAAGTTAAACAATAGTCCGTATTGCCTACTGACCGCCCACACTGTATTCACCATTCTTTATGTTTGAATATTGTCCCATTCATTGACTATATAAATGATTCTTTTGATTTAGTTTATTGTACAGTGTGGTTAACCTACAGTGCAATTACGTTTGAGTGCTATGGTTTGTATAGGACTATTTTTCTCATTTTATGTATATATAGATGCTGACATGACTGCTGACAAAGCTACATTAGTCAATATATTTTATCCAACGCTTCAAGTGAATACCCATTGTTTGCCATGACTATGCAGCGGTCTCTTTTGTGGTTTTAGAGAGCGGATTTATAAAATATTCGACTTGTAAACATCGTTAAAAAAGACATTCACTTACGATAACAGTTTCAATAGTTTTAATTAAGTTATATCTTTATAATGTAATACCTCATCAAAAGTCCCATTCATGATACATATTGTTGTTCTTAAACCCAACTCTGAAGTGATTTTATAAAAAAGTGTACAACTGCAAGTCATAAAGTGCTCACATGTTAAAGAAATAATTACAACAGCAAATTTCTAATACAACTCTATGTAAAACTATGACTGAGGTCAAATTTTACCCAGTATCACAATTTGAACAAACACTTAGCTCGATTCGGAGATTTTTAAAGGCTTTTCTTTAATGGCTTTACTCTAAAGGGGTGTGTGGTGGGGAGGGGGGGGTGTTGGGGAGAGTAAAGTGTGTGTGTGTGTGGGGGGGGGACAATTTCATCACAAGAGAATATCATCACACGAGTTAGCCTGGACTGAACAACAACAACAACACTTAACAGATTTAGTTGATACCAGGAGTTTGAAAATCAGGAAAGATGAACAGGAGTCATAATCAGGCGTTGGAATCCGGAGTTGAAACTGAATGTTGAAACAAGAGTTGAAATTAGGAGTTAATTCACTGGACTGAACAACACAACAACTGATTCAGTTGATACCAGGAGTTTTAAAATCAGGAAAGTTGTGTTTTATAATCAGGAGTTTGAAACAGGAGTTGAAACTGATTGTTGAACCAAGAGTTGAAATTAGTGTGAAATAAATTGAGAATAGATCTTCATATTTGAACAATGAAGCAGATTTAACCTATTATATGGTAATAGTGCATCATAAATTATATGTATATATTCTCATCTTGCATTATGGGTATCAGAGATGGCGTGTCCGAATTCGTTGTTTTCAGTGGTCATCATTTTGGTGTAAATGTGTATGATGGAAATGGCTCTTAATCACAGTGTAGATTAGGCGCCTCTCAGGACCTTCAGTCCTTTGATTGTCGTTTGTATTTGTATGCGTGTTTTTGTTTGACTGTTTTCTATGAATACTGAACAATTCCTGTTATGCCTACTTTTGTTCTTCGAGAAGCAGTATATTCTCATCTCCGAGATAGTAGCATCTTCGTGGTTGAGGGGATAACGACGTTGCGTTGTAAACCTCCTCGCCTCACACCGCTGCTGGGTCGAATCCCACTGGAGCTCAACTTGTATGTGAGAAAGTGTCGATTCTTACGGAGGGCGGGAGGTATACAGTACTGGTTCTTCACAGGAAAAATGAGATGATCTGCTCTACAACAACAACAAATTGACCGTCATATATGGTCTAAAATGTGATAAAATTACACCATTTAAACAAACAAACAAATCAATCACAGAGAGGCGCCTTTTATGTCTCTTCTCGTTCTTCTCATTAATGCTTGGAAACGAAACGTAACGATATGAAGAGCTGTATTGGAATATTGGATAGCTTGGCTGCCTCTTATAGCAAAGGGAACTTACCCACTTTTGATGTTTGTATATTATCTCTTGTTCAGTTATATATACTCATGTGTTTGATTGTTTAAACTTATTTTGTTTGTTACATTAACATTTTTGTTTATATCTAAAACGCTTCATTTCAGTATTGCATATACCATTATTTTGTTTGTTTCAGCATTTCGGAACATGGTATGAAATTACAAAGTTTTTACCAGTTTGAAAAGGACACAACGGTGCAACAGGGCAATTTATTCTCCACTCGATAACGGCCATTTTCAGTGTTTAACTACGGTTTGGATTCCGAGTAAGTTTTGTCGTTAAAAATGTTCTCTGCATGAGAGCTAAAGTAGGCCTTCTATTTAGGGATAAACCTATTTGAAATTCTTTATTACAGGTATAAATTAAAATAATACTCGTCTTAATCTAATTTGTAACTTATTTTTGACGAGAAAGTCTGGGTTTACAAACATTGTCTACGGTTTTTATGATAATATATTTACAAAGAAGGGATGTTGCTGCGGTGAGATCAAAGAGAGATAATCAGTTACTTCAATTACCGAACACAGAAACCAAAGATATTATCATATGTCTATGTCTGAACTTAAAACAGTGGAATATGCATATTTTTGCTATTTGTCGTTTTTCACGATTTCACGAAAATTAACACGAAATTCGACTTTGAAAATGATTCAATTCATGAAAACTTCTAGTTCAAAATATCAGCTACAGGCATTTTTATGGTTTTCTCCTCTACAAAAAATTAGTTTCATTGCTTTCTTATAAGAAACGAAAGAAAAAACAGATAACTAAAGATCTAGGGGGGCAAAACACACACATTTGCAAATAATGGACGAAAACAATATAAATTTTGACCAAAGATTATCTTTATATGGTGTGTGATAATACAGCAACAATAACTTTTCATGTTTTGTCTCACACTCACAAAATGTGAATATAATGCTTATTTTGGTTAATTTTAAAATCATATGTAAATAGGTGTCCTATTGTCGATTGTTTAATACTTTTTATTGAACATTTATATTTTTGTCTTAAAATAAAAAATACGATCATATATAAACTGAAACAAAATTTTAAACAAGTATGAGAGGCAACACGTGGAATTATTTGGTTTAAAGGTAAAACTCTACAGCAATAGAAACACACTGATCAACCGGCTGCAGCGATGGTTACAGAGAAGTCAGATGGGTGAAATTGTTAGAAGTTAATGGTGGAGCTAGTATTTTATTTTTTTTGCAATTAAAACGCTTGTCAAGATCGTCAATCCATTCTGGTAAACTGTACAAAATAGCTATTTTGACCCTGTCGACTTTAGAATTCTATAACTCGGAAAGTTTTCATTATTTCAATGAGATATGTTGTACAGTTATACAGAAAGGATTGACGATCTTGAAGAGCGTTTTAAATGAATTACAATTGCGAATATCAGTTCGTTATTTGTGTTTATTCTGAGAAATTCAATTTATACAGGGTGCTATCCACTTCTCTGTCCTTCCTTTTGAAATCTTCATAATCATTTTCCAAATTTTTTAACAAAATACGCAACAAAAAGCAAAAATACTAGCCCCACCATTAACTTCTTACAATTTCGACCATCTGACTTCTCTGCAACCATCTGACTTCGCTGCAGCCGGTTGATCAGTGTCAGAAACATAAAGTTTTAACATTGGAAAATAGTATGCTACCAATTCAAAATATAATTTAAGGCGAACCAGCGTGACATTGGAAATTATTCTTCAAAGCATACGTTTTTAAATGACAGTTTCACGTAATTAAATCTCGATTTCTCTTTTATAAATATCACTTCCGTTCTGAAAAATCACATCTTAAACAAAGTGTTACGTATAAGTTGAACTCCTCTTGTAAACTGAGGTATTTTTGTTATTTTATTGTCATTCAACTTTTGGTCATGTTTTTACTTTTAACTTCTTATCCCTATATGGTTTACTATAAATAATGCAGTTAATGATACATGTAGTGCAGTTAATGCATTTTAATCTTAACATCATATTTTGTATTAGTGTCGACATTTTCAAATCCAACGTGCCAGAGTTTTTATAGCTGAGTTATTTTTTGTTAACCTTTGCGGTTTGTGTTTGTCATGTTAAATGGTCTTATTTTATCAATCAAATATATATCGCTTTACACTTGCAGTTGCAAGCATATATCAATTTAACTAAAAAGGTCAATGATTAATATCTGAAATAACATTATTTCCATTTTGATATACACTGTATGTTCGAAATTGACGAAACGATGACTATACTTAACACTTCCTGATATTCAGGTTTAAATCGGGTCAACAAACAATTTAGACCAACATTTCTATACATTAACCAACGTTTAATACGAGTTCTTCCCTCGTGTGAGCACGTTTGATGTTATCTCTGTTAATCATTACGCCGTCTTTAATTTAGTCCCTGTATAGATAAACCAGCAATTAGTACGTGTTTAGTGGACAGAAATATCTTGTTGACATTTAACGTGATATTTGAATGAGTAAGATGGAATACTGTATATATGAGATAAACAGCTGTGCTATGAATTGAGATGTACAGTAATACTTATAGAATTATACGAATTCATTGAATTGAATTGAATGTTGTTTAACGGCTCATCAACACAGTACAGGTTATTTAGAGCCGCCCCAGAGAGAGGGGAAGGATACATAGGAATCCGGGAACCTGCCCTACTCTTATTATCGAATAGATTCCTATGGTTCTTTAACGTGCTCGGTTGATAGACCAATACACGGGACCGCCCGGTTTATGTCCCCATCCGACGGACGAGGCTAAGGAAAAGTGTCTTGCCCAAGAACACACCAACGGAACTCAGTGGCACCACGGAGGATTGAACCGGGGCCTCCGGTCACAAATCCGCCGCGCTACCGACTGCGCCACGCCAGCCCTCTGATCGCCTAAGACATCCCTAGATAGATTTACAAAATGTTTACCTATTTGGGGATTTCTTAGATAATTCTGATAAAGTATTTTCAATACATTGTTCAGCGCACGAAAGCTAATGTTTCCTCCAAAATGTTGCAGATGGCTCTGTAGTTACACGAAATTAACACAAACAATATTTAAACCTGGGCATGCGCAAGTTTTCAGTGATTCGTTATAACCTATGTAAGTAGATACCAACGTCGAACAGCTAGTGTGGGCTCGAAATTCACTGGGAGCTGGACTTGTCAAGTGAGAAAGTCTCGATTCCTACGGATGGCGGGAGGTATACAGTACTGGTTTTACCCAGGAAAAAGGAGTAGTCTGCCTCTACTACAAACAATCTACCGTCATATAATGACCTACACAAGTACTAAAATGACTTAAAACAACATTCAAACAAACAATCCAAACAAACGTTGATATAACCTCTCGGGTATATCTTTATTTACACTGTCCTGTTTATTGGGATGACTTTAGGCAAGAGTGAGGTTTGGCACACCTAATAACCTGGTTTAAACCTCCAGCGCCCCCCCCCCCCCCCCCCCCCGCTCCCCCTTTGTCAATCTTTTTGTGTTTGTTGGTATCTTCTTTTTTTCTTTTTTTTACCTTTTTTGTAGCATTCACAGAAAGCAGTCCATCAAAAGCACGCACCAGAAACAACCAACAATCACAAGAAAAAAACAAAAGCAAAGCATGCGACACCACGAAAATAAAATGGTTTACAACAGGGAGTTGACCAATCATAAGAGTTGGTTACGCAGTTGGCATACATCACACAGTTTTAAAGTCAGTTGTATACATATAT
>JAWPHD010010633.1:0-91771 GCA_037043455.1 Cyrtodaria siliqua
GCTTCTTAGGTTTAACTTATTTTTGGATATATTATATACATGAACGTTTCTGTGTTTTTTTCTTATTACACTTATCTACGCTTTCTCAAATGTAAGGGTTTAACTTGGAGGTGATTATTTTTGTTTACACTGTTCTGTTGTTTAGGGATGATGACAGAGTACGAGTGAGGTTTGGTGCACCCTTGAATCGGTTTAAACTCCCGTTGATCCCTTTTCCCACTGGTACCCATGTTGTCAACCCTTATATGTTTGTGATGTGCTTTTTACTGAATGTGTTTGTAATCACCTTTGCGTTGTAACACTTGTTGGAGTGACTGTATTCTGTGAATGCTACTCTTCCTGATAGACTTATAAACTTTTCTTAGATATTTTCTTTTGATCCAGCACGTTGAAGAATAAACGTAGGTCAAGTAATTTAGCTAAAAAAAAAAATCGGTGTAGTAATTCGACTCTTCTATTTTACACTCTTCCTTTTTTGAACGTGTATATTGTCTGTTTTTTCTGTTTGGGAAGGGCCGTAACTAATGTTGTTAGAACAAAAAGTTTGCATATTATATGGCAAATAAAATATGTTTAAATTAAATAGTTGTTACTCTTTATACATTTGACTAAGATTTAGTTAATTTCATATGGTGTTAATTTAGAAATGGATGAAGTATATACGCATCGTAAGAAAATGTTTAAATGGATTCCAATGTTAATTGAGAAGAATCAACTGTCAGAATTATCGACAATCCCTGGGTTAAAGTCAGGATTGAGGCATGCATTTTATTCTACATGCCATATTTACACTTCATTATCACAATAATATATAGTATGCCATGTCGCAGCCATAAATATCGACCCCCCACCCCCCCCCCCCCCCCACCGTTATATATACATCCCGTGAACCCGGGAACAGGTTTAGCGATAATAGTTAATAGTTTGTATATATGAAAGTCTAAGGCTTAATGTTGTGATTTAACGAACCAATTAAATGATTCCCAATTGTGTTTTTTCTGATTTTGGCATAACAAGAAAACTTATTTTATAAAAATACATCCTACACAAAAAAAGTAGATACACCCCTAAATCAATTGTCCCGTTTTATTGGGATGACAGAATGGTAAGAGTGAGGTTTGGTGCATCCTAGAACCTGGTGTAAACTCCAACTAGTTGGAAAAATTCAATTTAGTACAGACACTCAAGTAAGATCCTCTATACATGGCATAAATGCATCTGCATTTCTGCTTTATCACGTGTATGTCAGGAAGTCAATGTAGATGTAACACCGTTGAAATCAATTATTCTTTAAAGACAAGCTAAAAAGCACGTGTTGATTAATTTTCTTTGTAAAACGATCGATCGAATATGATCACTGCCGATTTATTTCTATAGAATCAATGCATCGATTTGGAATGCAAAGCAGTTGGTCTTGAATATTGATAACGCAAATCCAAGTATTACTTTAATTATATAGTAAAGGTATCTGGATCTTAATACATGTACATGTTGTATCGTTTGTTTCGTTTCTCTTTTACCAGCTAGCGAGCGTTAACGGTAGCTAGCTTTTTTCACTACCGTCTCAATCAAACCGAGACTGCAATAGTTTTTATATTTATCGTGTTCAGCGATTTCCAGATATCTTCTTTCATGTTCGTTTTAGATGTTTTTGTGTGGTGCAGACACAGTCGGTTTTATTCAGATAAATTGCATATTGATGAAAACGTACTTGATCACCCTAAATTCTAATGTGACTGTGTTATACGGTATGACTCATTTATATACGAACATATATACGTGAATCAGACGTATTTAAATCGTGACACCGTAGACAATTGGAATGAAAGTCAATATACTATCATGGAATCTGACAGGCAAACTCAACGTCATTTGCATATCATCCACTGAAACACATTACAAAAGGGTATACGTGTGCATTATAATGTCTAAAAGGCAAAGAAACTGTTACATGGTTTTTTCATTCGAGATGTTCACTTTTTATTTCTTCTGTCCAAAGCCTCCCGAAAATTAGCAATTTTAGAAAGGAGACCCTTATGCGTTTAATATAAACTCTAGAACAGTTATGCATAGATAGAGAAGTATACATTTCTAGACCTTTTTTTTTAAACAACAACAACAACAACAACAAACAACAACACAATAACACGATTTAAACTATTCATTGTTTCAAAACCCCAACAATTTTACGGTTCACTAATCACGAAACATTACATATGGCAGGACGAAAAAGGTTACATCCGTTATCAAGTATAGAGATTTTATGATTGACATAATAGTCAACAACAAAAATATTTGACTGAATGGATGATTTATGACAACTATTCTATATATGAGGCTCTATGGAAATTGTATATATAGTGTGCATACAATATGTGCCAATTTTTGCGTGTGGAACTACCCAAAGTGCAGATTGAACGTCCTTTTACATAATTATGCAATAATATATTTTCAGGAGTAGTTACTACCTCGCTGCTGCCTTGTGACGATGTTATTCCGACGTTCACTGACAGAATGGATGCTGTTGACAGAAATTCGTTGGTTCTTCGTTTGGCGCATCTGATGTATGCAGTGACCAGTAGCCTAGTAGTGGCATAGTAGCTTGACTGGAGTACTGGACTACTATGGGGAGGAAGCTTCACAATAAAAGCAAATAATAGATGAGATATCAGCAATGTCCCAGAAACAGTCCATTCAAAGAAAAAAGAGTGCCAGTATACGAACTGCGTGTGAACAGCGAGAGTCGTCGTAGAAACAACATATACAGGGATGTTCAACAGAAAGTATACTGAAAGGAAAAAGAAACGCATAATCAAAATAAAATACCCATACTACACAAATATTTACAATTAATTTCATGTAATATTCCAGATATATCTCAGCGTGTTTTGAACAAAACGGGACTAAAACTAATTACAGAAAGGACAACTCTTTCATATAGTAGACCGTTTAATGAAAGTATACTTTGTTACATGAAATTCATAAATGTTGAAGTTTCGCTTGAACAAGTCAAGCCATTTCAGTATTGTGTTTAATGTTAAGAGATTGCAACGTTTAAAGCATAAGTTTGCTCAACTGTTCGAGTCAAATGCGCATTCTGTCGATAATGAAACTTTGAAGGGGTAACCATTGGTGTGTTCGGTGCTGCTTAAACTTTCTTTCCGAAAGGACAGGCCTAATGTCGCACTGTACCATTTGATTAGCAGTTGCATATTAAACATACAATATAGCCGAAATATCAATTATGCGTTTCTTTTCCCTTTCAGTATATGTAATAACAAATAGCCAGAAAGAGGGACAACAGCAGAGCTAGTGGAAGGCGGAGTGAGTGGAAGCGATAGAAAGGAGCAGATAAAGGGTTGAGAACGTAGACCAAAAAAGAAACAAGAAAACAAGAAATATTAATTATATTTTCCTTCGCAAATTGCAGAATAGTGATCAGTTGATTGATACCGTATGGAGACTGGGATTATGGGTAAAACTACTAAAATGTAACATAAGAGGTAAATGCTTTAACTTAATAAAAAACATGTATAGTGACATTAAATCAAGAATAAAAACTGTGGAAGGTACTTCTGCTTTCTTTCCATGCATGACAGGTTTAAGACAAGGGGAAAATCTATCTCCACTGTTATTTTCAATTAAAATTTAAAGGTTTTAGAATGCTTTTTGTTGAACAAAAATGCAAATGGTATAGACTGTAATATATGGCATAATGATATTTACTTATATTTTAAGCTTTTTATCATCTTATATGCTGACGACACGTTACTTATAAGCAGCTGTGCTGAAGACCTTAAACAAAACTTACTTATTTTTGAAGAATATTGTGATATATGGAAACTAAAGGTTAATGTAGACAAAACCAAAGTTGTCATTTTTGGAAATAGATGTAGAAAATATAATCAAGAATTCACATACAAAGGAAATAATATAGAAATCATGAATGAATATAAATATCTTGGCATTTTTCTATCTAGAACAGAAAGTTATATAAAAGCCAAAAAACATATTGCAGAACAGGCAAATAAGGCTATGTTCTCTTTACTAAAGAAAATTAGGGCATTACACTTAACATTAGACCTACAAGTAGACTTATTTAACAAAACTATCAAACCTATACTCTTATATGGATGTGAACTATGGGGAATAGGAAATGTTGACATAATTAAAAGAGTCCAGTTACAATTTCTTAAACTTATTTTAAATTTGAAAAAATCAACACCATCTCATATGATATATGGAGAACTTGGTATAATGCCACTGGAAGTGGATATACAAAACAGAATAATTTCTTTTTGGAGCAAACTTTCAGACACAAGTACTAATAAACTGTCAAACAACTTATATGTAATCATACAAGGAATGCATGAGCAAGGAAAACTAAAGTCAAAGTGGCTTTCACATATAAAACATGTAATTTACTCTAATGGTTTTGGTAACATATGGGAAAATCAACAAAATATTAACAGAAAATGGTTTCCAGAAGCATTTAAGCAAAGATCATTTGATCAATACTTACAAACATGGAACAGCATTACCTATCAAGCCTCTGGTAGCACCAACTACAGACTTTTCAAAAATAAATTTGAAATGAATAATTATTTCTACTAATTTACCAAATTATTTCTGTAAAATATTTACTGCTTTTAGAACTAGAAACCATAGACTTCCAATTGAGGTAGGTAGGTGGACAAGTACACCACAAAATGAAAGAAAATGTATAATGTGCAATAATGATGAGATAGGAGATGAATTCCACTATGTATTACAATGCAGCTATTTCCAGGAACTAAAGACAAACATTTGTTAAAAAATATTATTATCAGCATCCAAATGTAATTAAATTTGAGGAACTGTTTAACAGTGTCAATAAAATGGAAGCATTAACATTGTGCACATTTCTAGATTATATTATAAAAAATGTTAAACCAGTCATATTAAAAGAGCTCCTGCAAACACAGCATTAATGCAACAGACCCGTTTAACACGGATGTTTCATTACATGCTTTTTATAGTCTAAAACACCATCTCTGCTTGAACATTAAATATTACAAACGGCACTATTAATACACTAGAGGCATAATACAAAAAGACGTACCTATTTTAAACGGTAAAATCCTACAGAAAATACATCCAACACAAACATCCAAAATGAATGACTGCTCACACAACTCAATTTACGTGCTATTAAATCACGTGCAACTACTGCATTTCCATTCAGTGGCCAAGCTACAAAATCCGGTCTCGAAATCCACGCATCACTTGCAAGTTTTAAGGTAAATAAAGAAGCTCTGCAACTAATTCGAACGATTGTTTTTAAAAATGCCTATTTTATCAATAAGATTATTCAATTTAATTTAAGATTATTCAATATTTAATTTCATATTATTATTTACTTACAATACTACTATAGTGAGAGTGTGTTGTCCTCTATGTTTTATAATATGAAAATATGCTGGGGAAAAAAAGGAAGATTTTTATTATTACAGGCGCCATGTATGTATGTGATTTCTAAATATGACTTTGTACATGTATTTTGATCTCGTGCTTTTGTTTGTATACAAACTGAAAATTTGAAAATAAAACTGAAACTGAAACTGATTTCAGTGAGACGTTATTTATCAACAATTATCTGCATTTGAAAATATGCGCAATTATAAACCAAACCCGGTATAAGACGCATGCCTTTATATGTGTTAATAACACACGTTTTTTCTGTTATAACTGATAATTAAGTCTTATTTCATTGATGTGCGTCATTTGTTAGTTTTATGTGTCGGTTAATGGTTCTTTAATATGTCTCTAACTATGATCAGTCATATCGGTTTAAAAGTACTATATCCGCAGTACAAAACAAAAGAATGAGTCGATTGTCTTATTGTCATCCCTTTTATGTTGGATGACATGTCGTGATTTTATTTTTTCCTTGTAATTGTTGATTGTTTTAAAAATGCGTGTTTTCGTGGACTGCATTCTGTGAATGATATATTTATAATTCACTCTTGTATCTACGTTTATTTTGCCTGTAGTGGGTCTCTCGATATTCATCAAAGTTCTTATTTCGGGGAGAAAACCACATGCATGCACTGTCGCGCGGTTTGTTATTAAGGAATCCGAACATAAATCCAGCCATTTTGTCAACATTTTACGGAGACCCGCAGGTGACATGCAGAAAAAACTCTACCACAGCGTTCGCATGGATTTTTATGGATTTTATACACACATTTACGAGAGATTGAACATTAAACAAACAAATTCTCACAACTAACATAGTATGTCCATCTCTTAGCACCAAAAGAAGACAATATACAGCTTTATCGTGTTTTTAACAATTTCAATTTGTTGTTTGAACGTAACGTTGCTTTAAGCTAACGTAATCGTTGTTTTGAATGTTTTCCAACGTTGAAAATCGTTTAAAATGACGTCCTTACGGTTGAAGAACGTGACGTCAGGAGTCTTGATAGCATTTTAAAAAACTTCTCAGTAACCAATCAGCATTGCGTATTTTAAAAAAACATGTTAGATTTTTGTATATAAGGTTCAACTTAAACGTTTGGAACAAACTTGTCTTAAACAGACGCTTGTGTGTTTCCTTTCTTGATGTTTGCCTCTCATATTCATATTATAAGTCATTTAGAAGTTTTTAAAGAGAGTTTAAAGAGAGGCGGTATTTAACCCGTTATGTTTGTGATGTCATATCTTGCCTTTTATTCATCTTTGTAATTAATGTTTGTTTCTGTGCGTGTTTTGGTTGACTGTGGTTCTGGAATGCTACATTTCCAGTTCGATTATAAAAAAGAAGAGGTAAATAAGCATTACGCTGTAATGTGTTTGATGAACATATCTGCATAATATTTCAATTGCGGATTGTTGTGTATGACATTAAATTTCACAATCAACACACTGAGTGTCTATAATACATACGTATGCATATTAAATCACTTTCTCCGGACTTTAAAATCATTCTGGCAATATACTCGAATGTCAGTAAGATAATATATATTCAGTGTCAAATTAGGCTTATTCCATATCCTGTACATGTATGTTTTATGGTTCTTTGTCGGCTTATGAGGCCATTAATAGAAACGTAGTTCGCGCCCAGTAAATTGCATCTTAAAATTGATCATCAGTCGACAATAGAATGGACTTCCGTCCATTTGTCCTGCAAGATATAAACCAATAGACGGAACAACGTCACTATACTCGTATTAATACCATATCTTCCTTAAGAAATGGTATGATATAGTTGAATATTGCTTAATTTAAACATTCTTTGTCATATTATGAGCGCGTGTCGCTATGTCGCCAACGGAAACAGTTATGTTACAATTGCTTACACTGGATGTTTTTTTGGACAGAAATGGCGACGACATTTTTAGTAGTACTCGTTTCAGTAGAAGATTTTGTGTTACTTTGTGTTGTGGTTTGCAGTTGAGATCTACTACACCCTGAAGTATATTTCTTTGAATTGTATGTTATTTCTTAAAATTATTCTTGCTAAATCTCTCTGGATTTGTTGCCATGAAGTCCAGGATGTCAGTGTTCTTCCGCACCCAAGTACCTACGTTATGAGGTCAGTGTTCTTCCGCACCCAAGTACCTACGTTATGAGGTCAGTGTTCTTCCGCACCCAAGTACCTACGTTATGAGATCAATGTTCTTCCGCAACCAAGTACCTACGTTATGAGGTCAGTGTTCTTTCGCACCCAAGTACCTACGTTATGAGGTTCCACAAACCAATGGGTAATGCGTTTATGAGATGGAGACTGTCTTTGGACATTTTAATAGTAATATAAATATGTGACGGAAAATGCAGTTTCATCGATTGCGCTTTCACTTTATTATTTTCCACTAGCTTAACAGTTTGCATTGTCTGTT
Source organism: Cyrtodaria siliqua (assembly GCA_037043455.1). Lineage (NCBI taxonomy): Eukaryota > Metazoa > Mollusca > Bivalvia > Adapedonta > Hiatellidae > Cyrtodaria > Cyrtodaria siliqua. The sequence continues at coordinate 7,881 of JAWPHD010010633.1, forward strand.
TCATTGCGAACAAATCCTTCATTTTAATTAAATGCTGCATCTGTATTTTATTTCATTTCCCATGCTCATTTTTGGAAAACCCATATAAGTTTAGCAACAACTTTGATACCACTCATGAACAGTCTCAATCAAACCGAGAATGCAATATTTCGTATGTGTCGTGTTCGGCCGTTTCCAAAGGTCCATTATCATACTCTTTTTTTGATACCATGGCAGATAGAACGGATTTTCCCAAATAATTGGATATACTATCCCTTTTTATTACACCTCACATAAACGTCCATGCCAAATCCTATAGACAACAATGTGTATTGCTTTACTGTCTGACGCAAGGGTAATATTGCCAGAAGATAGTAAATTGCAGATTGATGGTAAAACATAATATCGCATTCGCAGCTTTGGTGCGCGTTGAACTGCGTAGTTTTTCGGCAACGTCATCGGTCATATGGTGAAATTGCTATTTTATCTCATTTTAACTTGAAAGGTACTTCACTGATTTCAATAAACTAACTCTCGTTTTATTGGTTAACTTATTTCTAATTCAATGATATAACATTCATACTAACTTTGTTTGTTGTTTTTGGAGTTATATATGTGTGCTGATTCGCTGTGTTGTTAGCTCATATGCTAACTCTTCTTCTTCTCTCATGACTGTACTACATCTTAGTAATACTATTTTTTGCCACAGCAACAAACAAAACGGTGTTTTTAACATGGGTAGGTATACTGTTTAGACGTGTGTCAAGAAAATAAACTACTGCGATTGAGTTAAGTCACATAATGAACGATTATTTCCCTTGGCCCGATAAATGTTTGATTCACAGAATAGGACTATACTGATGTGCACAGATAAAATTTCTGTACAAGTGATATAATATTTAAAGCTCTGATCGATGAGAAATAAATGCCATAATGTCTCAGGTAGTAATATATACCATCATGGAACAAAGTACCAGCTTATGCATCATTGACGTTATATCATCGAACACAATAAGAGGTAAATATGTTCAAAACTGCTTTTAAAGGATTCGGAGAAGATCTTGAAGAGTAATTGTTGCCAGTCAAAACAGAACAGAAAACACATATTTATAATTTGTAATTAGTCTAGTGGTGCCATAGTTTAGTAGTTCAGTAATGCCATAGTTTAGTAGTTTAGTGGTGCAGTAGTACAGTGGTGCCGTAGTTCAGTGGTGCGGAAGTTTAGTGGAATTGGTATTATAACCTAGTGTGTATATTGTAAAATAAGAAAAATGGTCCTATATAAAATAAGAGGCCCAAGAGGGCCTGTGGACGCTCTACTGGCTAAAACGGCTCATTGATATACCGCGCTTTGCACAACTGGATATCATACTGTAGCTTCCTTCCAGATTTCGTAGAAATCCAACAAGTCGTTTAGGAATATTAGCGCCGACATTAAATTTAAAGTAGAAATGTCATTAGGCAGGGACACAACTTCTCGTATCGTGCAAAAAAACACTTTTGGTTTACCCGGAAAGATATACTCGTGATTGTTTGCATATCAATAGCAGAAACTGTACTCTATATGAAACCACTGTATGGATTAATGGTATTCTTTGCATTTCGTAACACCAACGCATTTTCTACGGAAGTCCATAAGTGATAAGAAAATATATATATTTAAAGAAAAAATGTGTACAAGTTTATATTTTAGCGATATGATTTTGTTTTGTACATATAAATATGACATAAGCACGCCTGATTATATTCTGTTTATGCCGAATGCAATTTTCAATTATTTTTTTTAAATCAAAAGCGGTTTAAGGATTGAAGATTGCTGGCAGATGGGTGGAGGGAGGGACGGGCATCCACCTTTTGGCTAAAGCTTTCATGCACGTTGTTAATAACTTCTGTAAATTGTTTTCGGTTAAACCCAACTTTACTCTTAAGTGTTATATCGTTAAGATGCCACTTTCTTACGAGCTAGGGCGATTTTCTCCTTTTCAGAATAGAGTTATGACGCCTGAGTTACTTAACAAAAATGCACATTTTGGGTAAAGCTTAGGTGCAAGGTTTTGATAACTTCTTTATCTTATCTTGGATTTTAACTAAAATTGCTGTGAAGCCTTATATCAAACAGACATCACTTCCTTACGATAAATGTGTACCTTTGCCTTTGCCTTTTTCTAAATAGAGTTATGGCCCCTGATTATCTACGAAAAGACATTTTTGTGTTGAGTTTATGTTAATTAATCAAGTTTTGTTGAAAATTAAACATCATTTTGGGTGGAAATTTTATATACAAATAGGATACAAGTATATTTTAATAATATTTATGATACATCAAATTGTTTTGCCATTTTGGAATAGAGGTATGGCCCTTAATTTACTTAAAAAATATGATTATTGCAACAACTATCTTTAATTGTTTAGGGTTTAAACCATATCGTTTAGTGTGAAGTCTTAATAACATTAACATACTGGCAGATATTTAGAATCCGTTCAATGGTAGCTTTTAGATTTCTTAATACAGTTATGGACCTTTAATTTACCTTGAAAATAGAATAGAAGTTACTGCAATTACTGTCTTATCAAATTGTAAACTTCCAAATTGATTCACTATTTTGTCACAGTCGTATGATTGTATTTATCAGAAATATAACGGGGTTTTTATTGACTAGTTTCGTTGGAATGCGATTGAGCGACGTCAATGTTTGGGTATGACGTCTGACAGAGATTCTCCAAAACATCTTGAATAGTATCTAAATGATTTATTTGAAATTTGCACTTTTGTTACATATGATCATTAACTGTCCAACCAACATCGGTGTTTCTGTGACCTTGAGTTTCAATTCTAGGTTCTGATTGATTGAACAGACAACTTCTGGTTAAGAAGTTTGTCAACGTTTCTCAAACACATCATGAACTTGAATATTTTCCTATGGTTTGTATCGCCTTGATCCATGGGACGCAATATATTAAATAGTGTAATAGAATCATGTTTACAGTTTAAAACTATAAGTATCACTAAATGTGATCCATATCCTATTTCGAGTCAGAAACAAATTATAGTGTAAAAGTCGAGAAGGAAATATAACATTCACAGAACACAGTCAGTCAACAAACACACGTATTTGAAACAAACACCACTCACAAGGATAGAAAAGAGAAAAGTATGCTAAATGGCAAACTCAAACGGTTGAAATATGGGTACCTACTTGGAATGGTCAGTGACATAAAGGCTGCTGGGGTTAAACCAGGTTCTAGAGTGCACCATACCTCACTCTTACCCTATTTTCATTCCAATAAAATTCGACCAGCCAGGCTATAACCCCTTACAAACTAGGAAGTAGTAATAGCAATTTGTAGGCAATAAAGGTAAAACACAAAATGATCATGTATATATGAATAGAAATTCCCAGAAAGCCACGAAGCAAATACTTGTCAGAAGCCAGGACAAAAAGAGAATGATGACGATAAGACAATATTAAAGTCAAAAATTAGGCGTTACCATCCCTTGCCCTATTTAGGTAGAAGCACATGCATTCATTACGATATATAGTATAGAAGGATAGAGATAGAGAGCAGAAGAAGGCCCTTTACTATATACATATACTATAACTAGAAGTAAGTATTTTAGTCGTTATTACTTTCTTGAAAATGCATGCAGTAAACGTCACGCAAACCTTTTCAAATATAAGCTTATTGCTCTTATTCAATATTTATTTTAGTGAATAAACACTAATGTTTGCTCAGCATTATACTGCGGTAGAATAAAATGTATTCTTTGGCATATCACTCCGCCATTAAAACAATCAAAATGGACTCTACCATTGCGTTTTCCATAGGGTTGCAGTATAGCTTTTGTTCTTACCATCACTTTCTAAAATTTCATAGCTCTAAACAGCCTACCTAAAATTAAAATACTAACCTAAATTCATCAAAAATGTCCAAAGTAAGCGGAGTTCCGTTTGATTGTTTACCACTCAGCACCATCCCATGGCATAGTGGTGTCAGGTCGCGGAGATGATTTCTGATAACCATTTTGATATTTTAGCTATGGTCATGTGACAAATTATGACGTAATCGCAGACTATTTTTTAAGACGTTGACATAGTCACATGGTGATCCTGGTAAAGAGTGGGTAATGATCACTGTTTAAAGGCTTATCAAAGGAGGTTGTCATCGTATTATTTTGCAACGCACTGCATGTTTAGTGGTTGACCCATTTACAGTTCACCGCTTTGCTTTCCACTTGATTGTGCGATCGCCGGAAAGATTGTGGACCTTTGATGACGTCTACCTAAATCCTGAAAGGACGGTAACGTTCGATGGTTATCTTTAATATTGTCTAGTCGTGCCCCTAACAGTGACAAAATTGAAATGATCTCTCTTGTCATAGAGTTTGCTTATTTTTTCTCAGTTTCAATCGCGAGATGTAAATCGAGTAAAGAAGATATAGCAACTATGAGAAATATTAGCTTTTTTGAGGTGAAGTTCTTTGGAAAGAAAGTATATGTAGTAAAGAAACGAAAGGGTTGTAATTGTCCAATATATCATCCATATACAAAGAGGTATAATAAAAGGCTTCGATTACATCTGCCTTAGCGTATCTGGTAAAAGACTAAAAATGAAACCTCTAACATCACAAAACAAAAAAAATCTGCAACAAGAGTTGCACATTGCGTTCTCATTTGGGATTCAAACAATTTGTCTATAAACAGTAGTGTCATACTTAACTAGTTCCATATGTGTAAAACATATTATATGAATATAAATGCTTCGAAAACAACTACGTGACAAGTCCACATGGTGTAATTGTCCAAAACCCTTCAACTAAATATTAGTGAAAATCAGAACTTGTTTACTGAAGTTGCTGTGTACTCAGTTTGAAATTTAAATATTTGCAAACATCAAGGGCGATAACTTTGTAAACCACTCCTCAATTGTTCTCATTGTCAAACAAAACCGAGATCTTAATAATATATCCCCAAAAAGCATGGAAAATCAAATGCTATTTATTACAATCATCGTGAAAACAATCACACTCCTTAGTCAGAGGACGATATCCTCTTTGTTCAATTACAATATTACACAGTAATTGATGATATTTCAAAGGAAAGTAGGAAACAATCAGACGATCGAATTTTTCGACAATTTAGAGCAATAACTTGATACTCGTCTAACCTGTCTGAAATCCGTTTGATATAAAGTTACACGCCAAACTGTGTGAAAATCGAAACCAATTTATTTAATGTATTGCGTATGAAAGCTGAAATTTGCATTTTTGCAATAATCAAGGGCAATAACTCAGTAAGGCAGGTGTCAATTCTGCTCAATGTCATCTTGTCAAAGTTCATATTCATATAAAGTCTCACACTAAATAATGTGAAGATCGGAATCCGTTTACTAAAGTAATGTGTGTACTCAAGCTAAAATGTGCCTATTCTTTCGATAACCAAGGGTAATAACTCTTTAAAGCAAGTGTCAGTTTTACTCAGTATTGAACTTGTCAAAGGCCTTGTAGGTATAAGGGCTAACACCATACAACATTTAGTGGAAATCGGAAACCGTTTACTGCAGTTATTGTGAACACAAGAAATTCGCATTATCCCTGGCACAAGACAAAACAAAATTCATAAAAGGTCTATAACTCTTGTTAAAATTAGTAAAGTATAACATAATCAGGTCTTGATTCTGTAGTTTAATATTTCATATACACATATAGGTTTCAAATACTGGAACTGTATTTTCCGAAAAGGACGTGTGCAAATTTCTTTATTTTCCTTTGACTGTTTGTTCAGCGATTTTCATATATTGGGTTACCGTAGAAATCGCGATGCTGTTAGTATGCCAGAAGTCCATACAGTGGTTTCATATGGACAAGACCCCCATCTGTTAATATTTAAAAATTCAGGAGTATATCTTTCCGGGTTTCATATGTACAAGACCCCCATCTGTTAATATTTAAAAAATCAGGAGTATATCTTTCCGGGTAAACGTTTTCGTTTTTTTCGGGCTTGGGTCCCCGCCTAATAGGGCCATAACTCCGTCAAAAATCAGCGTACTGGAACAAACGCGCGATATGCACAACTAGACATCTTACCGATCCCTCTTGCCAAGTTTTATCGAAATCCAACAAGGCGTTAAGGAGGAATAGCGCAGACAAGAAATTTAAAGTAAAAATGTCAAAGGGCCGTAACTCCATCCAAAATCAACGAACCGGAAAAAAACGCAAAAGGCACAACTAGAAATCATAGCAATGCTTCCTGCTAAGTTTCAAAATGTTATGAATTTTATGAGTGTACATTTTCACTGGGGCGTTCACTTAAAAAACGGAATTGACCACTAAAATTGCTTCTGTGCAAAGGTTACAACTGCAAAACGTAGATGGTGCAATATTAGTGCTAGTTATCGTGTTGTATTAGATCAGAAAACCTTGCTTAGTTATTATACCCTGGTCGAACATGTTTTATAACCCTGGTCGACCATGGTTTATAAGCATGGTGACCTTTCTTAACCATGGTTTAACCTTGGTCAACCATGGTATGAGCGTGGTCGACCATGGTTTGACCTTGGTCGACCATGGTTTGACAAAAATGGCAAACCATGGTCAACCATGGTTAAACCAAGGTATACAGACCATGGTTAACAATGGTTGACCATGGTTAAAGCATGGTTGACCGAGGTCCATTTCGCAGGGGTATGGAACATTTTCGAACTTTAGTTTTCGGTCATATTTAGAATAGTGAATATTAAAATGTTTAGAACTTTTTAACAAGACCTCGAGTTTCAGCACTCGGGTTTCAAATAGAAACTGGTTCCTGGGAAAAGGCCGATAAAAAAAAACGAAAATAAAAATGTTGAGTTTGCAATGCTATAGAGAATGAGTTTCACTTTCTATTTGCATGTATCCTTTATTTGGATTGAAGGAAAGAGCAAAACAAAAGTGTTGAGTCGTCCGTGGCAGAGTGGTTAGAGTCTCTGACTGGCAATCACTTGCCCCTCACCGCTGTGGGTTAAATCCCTCATGGCCCTGGAATCCTTATGTGAGAAAGCTATTCAGTTGGCTTGCGGAACGTCGGTGGTTCTAACCCAGATGCCCGCCCGCGAATTTGCCCGGAGAGGCACCTCGGGTCTTTTTCTCCACCAATGGAAGCTGAAAAGTCGCTATATGACCTTAGCAGTTGGAGCGACTATAAACTTGATTAATTCAAAGTACACATGTTGAAGTTAAGAAGTGTCGATTCTTACGGATGGCGGGAGGTGCAGAGTACTGGTTCTACCTAGGAACGATGGGTGGTCTGCCTCCACCACAAAAATCGACCGTCATATATAACATTACATGTGTTGGAAATGACGTAAAACACCATACAAACAAACAAACAAACAAACAAACATATTGAAGTTGTAATCATATACATTTTAATAAATACACTTTTGTTATATAATATATATATACGAAACAAATTAATTCCAGCACGACTTTTTTGGGACATATATTTAAACATATGAACATTGATGTAATTGTTTGAAGCCTTTATATATTTGCTTTATTTTATCACTGGCCTTGTTTTCAAATTACTTTGTAGCACTATATTAATTGTCATATCTATTGCTTTTGTTCATTGACCCCAAACATACACAGCTTCGTATCTCGTCTTTGTGACTGACATAAGTTTATGAGCTAAATCTGTTGTATTCAATATAAATGCCGCAACGTTCTTCCTATTGAACGTAAATATTAGGTAGTAACAGTATATTATATATTTACATTTGCGCAAGGGACATTTATGTCCTAAATTGTTTATTTTCTTGTTGCTCTGTTTTCTTCCTAGTGATTCAGTACTTGCTTTGTGGCTTGCTAGTCTTTTTTATATATACATGATCATCTTTGTGTTATATTCATATTGTCTGTTAATTCTGTTTAGTTTGTAAGATGTTCTAGCCTGGCGGAGATTTCTATATTTACACAGTCCGTTTTAAGTGGGAGAACACTAGGGTATGAGTGAGGTGTGGTGCATAGCGATCCTGGTTAAAACTCCAAGCAGCCTTTTTGTCACTGACTATTCACGCATTCAAAACAAACAACAATAAAAATGACAAATATAGGTAGTTCAACAAACATTACAGGGTCTACAATATGGGACCGCCTTAGAACGTTCAGTAACTAACATGCTGAAAATTGCTTTGATTAAAGCAGTCGTTTGAAAAGGATAAAATTCACAGCCTAAGCCTCCCGGCGTGGAGCTTATATGGATACACAAATCGAACAGAAAAAGTAGCATTCACGGAGGACAGTCAAACGCAAACACACACAGAAGCAAAGAACAACTTTAAAGATGATCAAATACCAGATTAGACATCACAAACATAAAAAGGTGACGGAACGGTCAGTGGCAAACAAAGGCCGCTGGGGGTTTAAACCAGGTTCTAGGGTGCACTAAACCTTTTGGGTGTGTAGGCCCTCTAGGAGATTCATCGCATAACGTCATGAGAGGTAGGAGACGGTCCCCGTACCTGGAAAACATGGTCAGTTTCTCATAGGAGCAACAACCCCCGGGACACGTGGTGGGCCCGTCATCAGACCTCAGTGGAGGAACTTCAGCACACAATCTCGCTGGAGGTTATTCATCGCGTCATCAACCTTTATAGAAGGCTTTTGATGACAATCAACGATCATTGGAGTCGCGCATCATGTTCATAAGCTCTCGCGCATCAAATACATCGCGATAGATCATCATTCTTTGTAACGTTTCTGATCATCACCATTGTTGTAACTTAACCAACACTTTCGTGTCATATATAGACAGTCGACATATTCAGTATTCGTGATTATACTACGAACGTCTTATACGTTCATGAGAAAAGTATTTTCATCTTTCATTTGTGTATTCGCTTGTTTTTCTTGATAATTGTATATATATTTAAAATATTTTAAAAGTTGCATTAAACTTATGTAAATGCCGTCACCGAAATGGATTCTTTCCTGAGTTAGTCCCAACCACTAGGGTCATCTTGCGACAGCAGGAAATGTAGCATTCAAGGACCACATTCAACCACAAATACGCACAGAAAAAAACAAGTCAAATCTGCCTCAGTATCTTTGTGATACACAATTTACCTTTTTAGTCGTTTTAACTGAGTTGTTTCATGGTTATTATCACTATCCACTTAAGGGTGCCCTCTGGTGACGAATAAGCGTGATCTGCGCATAATTTCGCGCAACGCGTTTGTGGATGTTGTAAAAAGTGGGAAGATGTTCCAAAATCACTTTCCAAATAATAATAAACAATTGAATGTTATTAAACAACAGCCTGTAGCATGTCGCTTTCTTTTTATAAGTTCTACATTCCATTCCACTGCCATTTTACTTTTACGACATCGGGATTTACCTCCCTTCGACACAGACTGCTTTTCGCGTTGTTGACCTCGAATACAAAAATGACCTACAAAAATGGGTAAAACTAAAAATGGTTTCTTGAACGTTAAACAATTAAAGAAACGAAAACAGTTCTTAGAAGCGCAGAAGAGAAGATGGCATAATACAGGGAACGGTGAAACCGTAGATGCCACCGGCGATCATGGTTATTGTACGTATTATACTATAAATGTTCTCTGAAATTTTATATTTTCTAAGACTTCAGTGGTGCATATTTTTGGCGAAAACGAAAGTAAAATTATGTTACTTGCTCAGGTTGGTCATTGTAATTTGAGAATTTTACATCTAGCAACATTTATTACTAATATTGGTTTTATTACAAACAGCCCTTCCGCATCGTTGTCTACAGGAATGTACCCCCACAGGAATGTACCCCAGATACATTCCTGTATACAGGATTGTACCCCACTATTGCAGATCTCGAGTTAAGGTCGCGTGTCAAATGCTTGAAAATGGTTTTATTGTTATTTACTTTGTACCCGTGGTGTATACAGATTGTTCGAGGGGTCAAGTATGACATGTCACCTCAGACTTTACCAATGATTCAAACAGGGGAAGTGTTTGCAGGTTAGAAGTCTAAGAACATCTTTTTCCCCAGTCAGCATGGTCAGGTGTTATTGGTCAGTTGTCATATTAGTGACATGATGAAAGCATGAAAATATTTTCTACAATATTATTTCTTCCTCTTTTTAAAGGCCTTTCGTCACAGAATGACGTACCTGACCTGTCAGATATTTCGGATGACATTTTGGTTGACGAGAGAGCTGGAGACTGGCGGACAGGTAGAAGGGTTGTTGAGCTAGGTGTTCTTGCTGATACCCTATATTCTTGCAAAAAGTGTGGTGTGCCACTTCAGCTGTCACATGCCATGGGGATAATCACATATGGACTGTCCGCAATTATAAAAGGTTGTTTTTTCAGTGCTTGTTTTGCAATTTCAATTTGTGCTTTATGCACTATTCAGACAAGGGTCTTCATTGTCCACTGTAAAGTATAAACTTCATTTATTTTACAACAATCGCGAAACAAGTTTTTACAACGTATGCCAGTTACTATCGTTGGCACGAATGTAAGCATAACTGTGGTTTTTAGTGTGGGAGGAAACCGTAGTAACCGGAGAAAACCGACCCGTCTGATTTGGTGACCACCGTGTCACCTCACATATGTCCCGGCCGAGAATTGAACCCTAGTCCCATTGGTGAGAAGCAAGTGACATTCCAGATGCACTAATCGTACAGTCAACTTTTCAGACACAGAACATTCTAAACCTTTCATTGTTCACACAAGGTTTAATTACACTTAATATCGTGTATTAAAGCTATACATCTCTGAAATTGTACGGAAACAAATTTACTTATAAACTGTTGACAATTTAACCCGATAGCTCGGGGCTAGTACCACTGTCATTCAGGGTAGTGAACATTTTGAAATTTACATAGGCCAGTGGAATTTTGGGCTGACAAGTTATTGCTTCTTAAATTTCAATAGCTTTGACCACTCTGATGTATATTTTGTTAATGTTTATAAATGAAAATCCCTGATCATAAAAATATTGTTTTATATAAGCTTACTGTCCTCAACCTCTGAATATTTGAAAGTAAGTAATACATCCTTACCAGGGAAGTTAGTAATCAGTTTTGAAAATTCTTCTTTTCATCAGTTCCATGCAGTAATACACAGTGCGGCTACAGTAACAATGTACCAACTGGGAAGAGACACAACAGAATTTGGGAGTCAACACAAAGTTAGCAACAGGTAAATATGGTTGCAAGACTTTTTAACTTGAGCATAATGTAACTGCTGATTTCACATGTCAGTTAATTAGTCCCCCCCCCCCCCCCCCCCCACTGTGAGGGGACTATAGGTTTCCACCCTGTCCGTTCGTCCTTCCGAAATGCTTGTCCGGTCCATATTTTTAATACTATAAGACTTTGAGATACCAAACTTGGTATGTGCATATACTTGGGATAGCGGTGTGTCGCGTACCAAAAATAGGTCACTGTGACCTCTGTTACAGAAAATGCTTGTCCGGACCGTATTTTTAATACTATAACACTTAGAGATATTATTTTCAGCTATGTTACATGCTGGCATTGGAGATGACCAAATCAACAAAATACTTACAACAATGAACATTCCTCCAGTCAGCAATTGTCTGATTGTCAGCAGACAGAGGGAAGCAGGGAATGCCATTGAAGAAGTCGCCAAAACATCAGCAGAAGAATGGCTTCAGGAGGAGGTCTGTTTAAGTAAAGAGTGTGTATACTTTATTACTTTATTCTGTAATAACTGACAGTGACACAAATAGTTCAAATTGTTTTTTCTGTCCATCTTTCTCTCAAAAATTTGCCTCAAACATTTCTTCAGATAAGAAACGGGCCTTATTGGATCAAACTTGGCTTAAACTATAGTGGTGTTGACATGTACCAAGATAATTCAGATAAATGTCATCCTAAAAACCAGGTCCAAGGTAAAATTTAAAGAAAAAACCTTTCTTCCACTTTCTTTTTATTTTAATTGTTGTGATAAAGGGTTAGTTCGGCTAACTTGTTATTCCCGCCGTATACCCCAAAGAAGGCGGATATAAAAATTTGGCATTGTCTTTCCATCCGTTCGTCCTTCGGTCCAGAGCCATGTCTTCATAACTGCAGGTTGGATTTTCATCACACTTGCTGATAATGTTTATCCCAATATTGGGATGAGATGAGGCTACCTTTTTCCAGAATCGCCCCAGTAACGCCAGAGTTATTGCCCTATAATTGATAAAAATTGCTCAACTCTGTCAGTCCACAACCATATTTTGATAATAATATTTATCCCAATAGTGGGGATATGATGCGGCAAATTTTATTCCGGAATTAGCGCCCTTAAATTGATAAATGTTCCCTTGAATTATTCAGGTCGTGGGTTTAAATCTCACTGGAGGCATTTTTTTTATATTATTATTATTTCCTTCTTTAAATAAGAAACGGTTCATGGGTTCAGTTGTTCTAATTATTATATTATTATTTTTATTTATATGTATATATATATTTTTTTTTATTATTTTTCATTTTAGTTCTACTGATCAGAAATCACCAGAGCTTATGCCGTGGTGCGGTGTCCGTCGTCCGTCTGTCTCTCCGTCCGTAAACTTTTTTTGTAGCAACTACTCCTCTGAAACTACAGAATGGATTTTCATAAAACTTTACAGAAATGTTGCCGTGAAGTTTAGTTGATCCTAGTAAAAATTCATGTTGATGTGAAATCCAAGATGGGCGCCAAATCTAATAATAGATTTTTGAAAAACAAGTTTGTAGCAACTAGTTCTTGAAATCTCTAAGTGATATTGATATGGGACCTTTTAAAATGATCAGCATGGCATGATGTTGGTCCTTGTCGAAAATCGTTTTGATTCGACGTAAACATGGCTGCCAGCGGCCATCTTTGTTTACATAAAGTTATTTAGTAAAAACAAGTAGCGACTACTCCACTAAAACTACTCGACGGATTTCCATGAACCTTCACAGGAATGTTGCTCTTGATATTTAAATGATCCTAGCAACATTTCAGGTAGGTCGTAAATTCAAGATGGCCACCACAGCTAAAAATAGATTTTTAAAAAACAAGTTTGTAGCGAGTACTTTTTGAAAACTATAAGTGATATTGATATGGGACTTTTTCTAAAATGATCAGTATGGAATGATGTTGATCCTTATCGAAAATTATGTTGATGCGACGTTAAACATGGCTGCCAGCGGCTGTCTTTGTTGACATAGTGTTATATAATGAAAACTTGTAGCGACTACTCCTCTGAAACTCCTTGACGGATTTTCATGAAACTTCACAGGAATGCTGATCTAGCTATCAAAAACCTATCAGTAGAGCTTCAAGGTCATTGACCTCTTGTTTATTTTTATCCCCCGCCAAAATTAATAAAAGGTTTATGGGTTTGAATTTATTAAATGTTCCCAGAATGGTTTTGATATGAATTGAAAAATGCTCGCTTTTTATTGGGTTCAGAGATTTTGTTTACTAAATCCAATAATCAATGAACACTGATTTAATTTCCTAGCTATTAATAGTTTATGGTATAATGTAGCTTATAAACAGCTGTTTTATATATATATTACAGAAATCAAGGAATGTCTGCAATTACAGCCAGTGTGGATGCAGGGTGGCAGAAAAGGGGCAGTGGCAGGTCTTATGACAGTTTATCAGGTGATAATTTATGGGTACATCTAGTTCCATAGGAATCAGTTAATACCTACCAGTTTTCTGAAGCATGAGATATTGTGACCACTTTTGTCTGTCGTCAGTGGTCATCTGTCATCAATTGCTTTGTTAACACGATAGAACTTGAACAGATTGTATAAGACAACAAGTTCATTAATGGGCAAGATCGGATCAGTAACCCCTGAGTAGTGGCCCTTGAATTACATAGAAATACATAGAAAAAAACACATAATAATCATCTCCAAAATCACAAGGGTTAGAGCTCAGATATTTTATATGTAGCCTGGTCTAATCTGCTGAGTTTGTTCAGATGGAGCATGTAAAAGGTAATGTTCTTATAATAATTACTTAAACATTGAACGATATGATTTCAATATGATTTATGACATGCATAATATATGTTTGTAGGACACTGCTCAATGGTAGGAGTAGAAACGGGAAAAGTTCTCAGTTATGCCGTCAGATCGAAGACCTGCCGGTTGTGTGACAGTGCTTCTAAACTGGGTAAGTCTTCTGCAGTAACCCATGACTGTAGGAGAAATTATGATGGAAGCGCCAAAAGCATGGAGCCCGACATGGTTGTGTCAGTCGTTAAATATGTACATACATCAGGGGTTACAACATCAACAATCATTGCTGATGATGACACATCAACAATTGCGAGACTAAGAGCAGAGGTTGATCCAACTATAAGTAAACATTCTGACAAAAATCATGTTAGAAAAAACTTTGCGAATAGTCTGTTTGCACTACAAAAGGAGCACAAATCTCTTACTACTAAAGTCATATATTATTTACAAAAATGCTTCAACTATGCCGTTTCTCAAAACAGAGGCAATCCAGACGGCTTGGACAAAGCTTTATCATCTATTAGTAAGCATCCTTTTGGTGACCATGAAAACTGTGACTCCGTCTGGTGTACATTTGTCGACAATAAAAACAGCAAACATAATAACCTACCCTTTGGTAGACCATTGACAGATCTGTCCCTGCAACATGAGTTGGACAAAGTTATTTGCTCCTATAGAAAGCACTCCAGTAAGCTTTCTTCACTTGGAAGTACTCAGGCAAATGAATCTTTCAACAAAATGGTTGCCTCAAAGGCTCCAAAGACTCTCCACTTGTCTGGCTCTGCTAATTTGAATTATAGAGTTGCTGCCAGTGTTGCTCAAAAGAACAGAGGTCATAATTATCTTTTGAAAGTAAGAATAGTTTGAATAGTTCACGAGGAAGAGTTATATTTGCATGACTTTTTGTCCTCCGACAGCTCTTGTTTACACTTTAAAGAGTCCTACGAATGCTGATTTTTTTAGCTCTAATGAGCTTATGCCGTGGTGTGGCGACCGCCGTCTGTCTGTCCTTGTGTAAACTTATTTTTGTGCCGACTACTACTCGCAAAAATTCAGATTGGCTGGAAATTCAAGATGGCCGCCAGGGCTAAAAATAGATTTTAAAAATACAACTTTGTGAAAACTACTTCTCAAAATCCATAAGTGATATTGGTTTGGAACCTTTACTAAAATGACTGGCATGACATGTAGTTGGTCCTAAACATAATTTATTTTGATTCAATGTCAAAAATGGCCGCTTGCGAAAACTTGTGGCGACTACTCCTCTGAAACTACTTGATGGATTTTTATGAAACTTCACAGGAATGTTGCTCTTGATGTCTAGTTGGTTCTAAGTAAAAATCAGGCCTGCCGGAAATTCAAGATGACTGCCACAGCTAAAGATAGATTTAAAAAAAATACAAGTTTCATTTTGATTTGATGTCAAACATGGCTGCCAGCGGCCATCTTTGTTTACATAGTTATATATTGAAAACTTGTGGCGACTACTCTGAAACTACTTGATAGATGTTCATGAAGCTGAACAGGAATATTGCTGTTGATGTCTAGTTGGTTTAAGTAATAATATGGTCAGCGAGAATTTCCACAGCTAAAAAGATTTTAAAAATTACAACTTTGTGGTGATCATAAATGGTATCGATGTGGCATGTTAGTAGATAGTCCTAAGCAAAAATAGTTTTGACTCAATATTAATTTTGGCAGTCAGTGGCTGTCTTAGTTTTACATGTACAAGTATAGTAAAAACTTGACATCTTCTCTAAAAAAGACTGTTTTAGTAGAATTTATATGCATTTTTTATATAAAAAAATCGTAAAGGGAGGTAATTTTAATTTTATACATTTTTATATTTCTCTATTAGTGGTGGGTAATTATGTTATATTATTAAACGATAAAACAAGTTTACTTTAAAATACTATTTACCGGTATATGTCATTCATTACATTCTAATATGACTTGTAGATTTCACAATCTTTTAAACTGATAATTGAATTTTTTTGAAATGTTTTTAAAAAATTATTAAAGATAAATAGAATTTCTTCAATTTTTTTCCCTGGATTAATTAGGGTGGAATTTTGACTCGGCCTATTCAGCTTGGATCAAAAGTTTTTCTTTCTAAATGGATAAGAAAAAGCGACTGTATTTTTGGATCATGTTATATGCAACCTAATTCTGGTTTCATTAAAAAAATCTTCCTCATGGCTGATCTTGCTATCAAAAGTCTGTCCATAGACCTTCAAGGTCACTGACCTCTTGTTACTTTGTATTTCAAAGATAATGATTAGCAGTTTTTAAAAATAATTATGTCAACATTGTAACCTACTAGTTCATCGGAAGTTCACCTTCTAAATCACGAATCGATACGGCACATTTGGACATATCATGAAAACAGGGAAATAAAAAATTCTATCTGTTCTGATATTCACCAGAGGGCACCCTTAATACGAGTAGTTCATCTTTATAAAGTTGCACTATATAAACATGTGTTATTATACTTGTACTTCTGTTTGTGTATTATATGTAACCTGTCATAAATCTTCTCCATGTATCGAATTATTTGTGTTTGTTTCATCTCGTTCTTTGATGAGGCGGTTTATTATTTCAACCTCATTTTGCTTGTCTTTAAATTCTTTTTCTCTTTTAGACAGTTCTAGTCTAAGAAATCATCAATCATACGTTCTGGTCTTTCGACTTCATCTGCCGTTGGCGTTGGCGGTTTATCACCCTTCAAACGCTTATCTTCCATTGTGATGTACCTTAATTTTTTCCAATTCATACATTGCCGTTTTTGGTCCTCTTTTGTTAAATCAAATGAACTACAATGCTGAACATGGTCTATTACTAATTCGAACTTTTGTTTCGTAAATTCTAGTCAGTTTTGAAAAAATATTAAATTGGGTACACCGAGCATTCGTAGATGATCTGATGATGTTGATTTCCGTTGATGTGCGAGCAATTACACTTCGGCAATTGGCCTTAATTCTTTTATTTCCTTCCTATGTAGCAAGTATCACACATGCCTTCTCTCACAGTAAATTCATCCGACTTTGTAGACCAATCACATATTTCGCAAACTTTCCATGTACTCATTATGATTTCGTGTATGCAATAAATCTGTATATTGCTTCTGTCACAATTTTTGTTGTTTTTCATTCATCACAGTTAACGCAGATCACCATATCTGCATACGGATGCCACTCGCAAAAAATCTTATAATGTTTCAGATTCGGAATGTTTCTAATTAGATCACTTGTTAGTTAATCCTATATTCGTATTCGTGCCTTAGTTGGTATTCTAATGTGTAATTTACAACACACAGAATGATTGTTATTAATGGTTTAATCACTAAAATACATACCAACTAACGTAGATAAGTTAACATGGGTCGTCTAATAAGAACCTCTAATACTAGTATACATACCTACTAACGTAGATAGGTTAACAGGGGTCGTCTAATAAGCTTTGCAACCGAAGAAAAAGTTATCAATGGTTAAAACTCTAGTTTATATACTAACTAATTTATAGAAGTTGGCAAGGACAATAGGTTTTGCAGACGGAGATAATGTTATAATAGGTTGAATCTCTAATATACATACTTACTAACGTAGATAAGTTAACAGGGGTCGTCTAATAAGTTTTGCAGACAGAGATAATGTTATCAGTGGTGGAAACTCTAGTTTAAATACTAACTAATGTATAGAAGTTAGCAAGGATAATAGGTTTCGCAGACGGTGATAATGTTATCATAGGTTAAATCTATAATTTACATAATAACTAACGTTGATAAGATAACAGGGGTCGTCTAATAAGTTTTGCAGACGGAGATAATGTTATCAGTGGTGGAAACTCTAGTTTATATACTAACTAATGTATAAAAGTGAGCAAGGATAATAGGTTTTGCAGTCGGAGATAATGTTATCATAGGTTGAATCTATAATTTACATACTTACTAACGCAGATAAGTTAACAGGGGTCGTCTAATAAATTCTGCAGACGGAGATAATGTTATCAATGGTAAAAACGTTAATCTACATACTAACTAACGTATATACGTTAGCACGGGCCGTCTGATATGTTTTGCAGACGGAGATAATGACACATTAGGAAGTATATCCTTTATCAAACAAGCCGTTTTTTCCGCAGACGTAAAATAGCTGTCGAGAGCAAATAACATTATATTTTGGTAAGAACTGTTGAAAAAAGTTTAAGATAATAATAGATCAATTAAAGAGTTTTTTAACGTATGGAGAAAAATTTTGTCACGTATGCATAAAAGGTTTTTCACACCCCGAACCTTTATCTTTACAAGACACATTCTTATGTTTACTACCTAACATTGTAAAGACAGATAAAAATATCGGACAGGGAAAGCAGCATTTAAGGACGACAGTCAACCACAAAACACAAAAACAAACACGCAAACAGACAAACGAGAAGGCAAAGGTAATGAAAAATACAAACGACATCACAAACACAAAAGGGTTGACAATAGGGCTACCGCCTTGGAACGGTCAGTGGCAACAAAGGCCACTGGGGGTTTAAACTGTTCTAGGGTGCACCAAACCTCACACTTACCCTACTGTCATCGCATTAAAACAGGACAGTGTAAATAAAGAAATCCCCGCCATGATCTAATCTCTAACCAACAAGGCAGCATCAGTAAGCAATATAAGTAAAACACAAATATGCTTGTTTAAATATAATACAAAAAAGCAATAGCCTAGAAAGCCACAATGAAGGTACTCAATGACTTGGCAGAAGCCAGAGCAACAAGAGAATAAACCATTAAGGGCACGACAGGAAAGATCATAGACAAGCAGCAAACGCCACCGTCCCAATGGGCTTTAGGTAGGCGTCATCATAGGGTCCACAGCCTGTCCGGTCATCGTACAATTAAAGAGGAAAGCATAGTGGCGAACTGTAAAAGGGTCCACCACCAAGCATGCAGTACGTTGCAAAATGATAGGGTCATAACCTCTTTTGATAAACTGTTTAACAAGTTTAACAAAGATAGTATGAAAGTGATCATGACCATGAATATTACGAAGTTTATATATCACATCACCATAGAAGTCAGGTTGTGATGTAAGTACTCTTTCTACGGAGGTTTCGGAGGTAATTGGCACAGTAGATATACAAATTGAACAGGAAAATTAACATTCAATGACGACAGTCAACCATAACACACAAAAACACACAGAAACGAAAAAACGACTTTAAAGAAGAATAAAAGGCAAGATAAATACATCACAAACACAAAAAGGGTTGACAAAAGGGCTACCGCCTTGGGGCGGTCAGAGGCAAAACAGCCGCAGGGGGTTTAAACCAGGTTCCAGGGTGCACCAAACCTCACTCTTACCCTATTTCATCCCAAAATACGGGACAGTGTAAATAAAGTGTAAATAAAGATATCACCGCCAAGTTATAATCTCTAACAAACAAGGCAGCATTAACAGGCAATATAAGTAAAACACATAAATGATCATGAATATGTTATATAAGAAACAAACGCCTAGAAAGCCATAAAGTAAGCATTCAGTGATTTGGCAGAAGCCAGAACAACAGGAGAACATACAGTTAAGGGTACGACAAGAAAATATTAAAAGCAAACATCAAACGCCACCGTCCTATAAGGATTTAGGTAGACGTCATCATAGGGTCCACAATCTGACCGGTCATCGCACAATCAAAGATTGGCGAAATGTAAATGGGTCAATCACTAAACATGCAGTATGTTGCAAAATTATAGGGTCATAACCTCTTTTGATAAACTTTTTAACAAGATTGTATAGAAATGATTATGACCAAGGATCTTACGAAGTTTGTAAATCACACCATAAAAGTCAGGTTGTGATAGTCCTCGTCGCAGAAGAGTTCTTAAATAACTTTTATGTTTTAAAAGTAGATCTGTGTTACAACAAAGGTTTTCCGAAGTTTATGGTAAAGGTAGCCCTGCTTGAGTAGCTTCTTAGTTATACAAATATTACGAATATTAAAGTCCTCAACACGACTACAAGCTCTAGAGAAACGAATAAGTTGAGAAACACATTTCGCACCCAAAGAGATACCAAAAATGAGGCAAGTCCACATGATGTAATTGTTTCAACTTCTGTCAGTAAAGAAAACGCTTTGATATTATTAAAGGCTAAAAATATAGTCTCTATCGAAAGAGTTTTGAATAAGTGCAATAAACTTGTATTTGATAAGGTGATGTGGAAAGATTGTATATAGTGTAGAGAAATTATGTCATGTAGGCGTCAAACAATAATTACATTATTAGCTGCTTTATCAGCATGAACTAAAACAAATTTATTATGAAATTCCTGAATTCCCGATTTTAAATTACGAAAGGAAAACCTAGGTCTCGGAGGAAGTAAAGAGGGGTTAGCATTATAAAAGTTAAAACGTGTATTTATAATTTAAAAAAATAGCTTTTTCCATGTTGAAAAAGAGTTTGGGTCCGTATTTTCTCTACGACACCATTTTATACTAAAAGTCTCAATGGATCGGGCGATCTGAGTACGACATGCATTAAAATCAATAGTTGAGGGTAATCTTTACTTAGGACCTTTCGAAAACAGATGCCAAATACGTTTATCTACAATATCAAAATTACCATTGATGACATGACCTGCTGGAGCAAAGCCAAATATTGATGTATTGCACTCACATTCCTTAGGAGTGTTATTTACTATATCAAGGTCAGAAACTACTGTGTTGTAATTGAAAATAATATTTCTAATTGTTTTTATACGTATAACAAATTACAGGACTTTCGAAAAAATAAAATATTTAGGGACAGAATCAACTACATGATTATCTAGAGACATACTTGGCATGTCAATGAAATCAATATCCTTATTAAGATAAGTATTTTTAAAAAATCCCTGACGTGATCAGACTCCTTCATTGTATATGGAGAGTGTATTGTTTATTGTGCAGTGTAAAACTCTTTGATATTGTTTATTATATTGTCATTATTATTCAATCCCTCTGAGGTCGCTGTACCAATATAACCTAATATAAATTTGTTAGCGGGATGTAAAACCAGTCGTTCATTTCAGTCATTTGCCTATGCTTAACAATTAGTTATAATATTTAAGGTTGAATTATTATTGTTGTAAGTTTTTAGTTACATCTACGATGGTGAGACTTCCTTGTTGTTAAATTGCGTCTCTAATATTAATTCGAAGATCTCTAGGTGCGGAAGTAGAGCGTATTGTCAGGAGTGTGGTCTATGAGGTCGTAGGTAGGAAACACCGTCATAGGATGCGAGAACCACTATTTGGGCGACATACCAGGCAGTAGTCACGAGGACGCTAGGCAAGAGATCCCGCGAATACGGGATAACGTTCACCGGATGTGGAATACCGGGACTGGAACCATCGCCGGAAAGGGTCGTGCGAGATGGCGTCGCGTGGGAAATACGTCACCGGATAGGGTACCGGGACAAATAGCCATCGCTAATGAGGGACGTGCCTTGTCAAAAGTCGTGGAAGTGAATTCGCAGACGTGAAATATTAGTGCCTGACACAGTGAACTGTACCGGAAGGACTCAACTAGATATAGCTTTGAGATGACACTCGCTTTGGTAAAGCTTTGATAAAGTTTTATTTCATAAATACAGCTATTCAGTCTGATTAAAACCGAACGGTCTAATTCTTAATTAAGATAATAGTGATTCATATAACGTTTATCGAGATGCTTTAAAACTTGATATTTCTACTTTGTGATTTGTATATATATATATTCATTTTGTTGTAAATAAATTTGTCAATATATTTATTCTTGATTGTCCCTTGGTGAGATGTCTCCACTTGGTCAGTCTTGTTACAGACTTTACAAACATAAAGGGGCTGAAAATAGGGCTACCGCCATGGAACGATCAGTAAAACAAAACGGCCCAAACATAAAGGGGTTGACAAAAGGGCTACCGCATTGGAACAGTCAGTGAAAAAGACGGCCGCTGCGGCTTCAAACCAGGTTCTTGGTTGCACCAAACCTCACTCTTGACATCCCAATAAAACGAGACAGCGTAAACAGATATCCTAGCCAGGTTATATTCCCTAACAAATAATGCAGCATTATAAGTATAAAACGTAAATGATCATGTTTATATGAATATAAAAAGTAAAATCCTAGAAAGCCACAAAGGAAATGTTTAGTGACTTGGCAGAAGTGACTTGGCAGAAGTCAGGGCAACAAGAGAACAAAGCATTAGGGGTACGATAATACAATTGGATTATTACTAGAGTAAAGTGTTCTAGAAGTTTGTATCACCTCGAGTAAGTAAATGCCAGATCAAGGATCACACGAGAGGCGGAGCCTCGAGTGTTCAAGGATCACACGAGAGGCGGAGCCTCGAGTGTGATCCTGATCTGGAATTTACCCACGAGAGGTGATACAAACTTCCAGAACACGTTACTCTTGTAATGATCCTTTTATTATAAACCTCTCATCATTAATATAGACATATTTGCATTGATTTGCATACACATTCAATAAAGCATATTATTTCTCGATATAGTGCAGCGGGAAAATGTATGTAGTTTTTAGGCGTTGGTGTTCATTGGTCTGACCTACTTGTTTTGTTTGTATGACTTAACGTCGTCTTGACGTTCTCGCGCATAATGACGTTAAACTTGATTGAATCATTGGAAAAACCGCTGTTCTATTTTTAGTAAGATAGTGATACTAATTCTATTTTTAGTAGCATAGTGATAACCTGTAGTGTGATACGGGTTGTTGTATTCCATTGTAAGAAACTGAAGGTACTACGTATATAATATTGATAAGGTATATAATAAAAGATTAAAAACGCTACCGTCCTACATTTACCTCCTACTGATAACAATAGTTCCAGGGAGACTTATTTTGCACCAGTTCTCTCCCTTGACGTAGATGAAATCTACTTTTAAGCCAGCTAATTTACATCCTTCATCTCATTGCCCGGTGAGGTTGCTTTCCTTGTATAATCATTCATGCATAAAACCCAATTTGTAATTGTAGTTACCTCCTTTATCAACACCATTTTTAAAATTTAGGTCATCACATGGTCCACAATCTGTCCGGTCATCCCGCAATCAAAAAGGAAAGCATAGTGGCGAACTGTAAGTGGGTCAACCACTAAACATGCAGAACGTTGCACAGTGATAGGGACATATAACCGCTTATGATAAACTTTTTAACAATCTTAATAATATTGAATGAACGTGATTACGACCAAGTATCTTACGAAGTTTGTAAATCACATCACCATAGAAGTCAGGTTATGATAGTCCTTGTAGATCAACGTTACGATAGTAAACTTTTACAAAGGTTTTACGAATTGTATGGTAACGGTAGCCCTGATGGAGTAGTTTCTTAGTTATACATATATTACGAATATTAAAGTCCTCAACTCGACTATAAGCTCTAGAAAAAACAATTATGTGTGAAACATAGACTCCGTAAGAAGTATCTCGGGGAACATTCCCATCTAAGTGGGGATAATTAACCATATCAAAATTAAAATCATTTCTCGTGTCATATATTTTATTTACTATTTCTTCATTTTCAATAGAGAGATGTAAATCAGGAAAAGAAACATCAGTATCAAAAATATTAGCTTTTTGAGTTGAAGTGTGCTCGACAGTATTAACCATAGTAGAATAGAAAGGATTGTCAATGTTCAATATGTCATCTTGATACCAAGAGGTGTCATTAAAGGCTTCAATTACATCTGCCTGAGTATCTGGCTCAACATGAAATTTCTTTCATAGCAATATAAAAACAAATCTGCGACAAGAGGTGCTTTTTTGTACCCATAGGGATAGCAACAATTTGTCTATACACGTTACTTCCATATCTGACGAACATATTATCTAATACGAAAATGAGTGCTTCACAAATTCTTGGCAAGCCCATATAGTGTAATTGTTTAAACTGCCGTTAGTACTTTAATACTGTTACAGGCCAAAAATGTAGTTTTTCTCTAGCAAAAATGTTTTGAATGCGAGCAGTAAGTTGGTCTTTGTTAAGGTGATGTTAGGTTATATATAGTGTTGAAAAGTCATAAGTACTTATAGATGAGACTTGACGTGTATTGCAAAATGTATTCAAACTTTTAGGTATAGTATACAATTTACAAAATGATAATTATAATGTTCATAATTACCTAAATAAACTTGAGAAAGCAAAAAAGCTATTTAATGATTGGTCGTTTAAAAACTTGTCCCTTACAGGAAAAAACAACAGTTTTAAAAACTCTGGCCTTGCCAATTCTCATTCAGTGTTTCACCGTTTTGCCTGACACCCATTAACATGTTTATCGGGACATGCATACGTTAACGTTTAGTTTACTTTTGTTCAAATACACCTGATAAAACCAAACGCAATATTATGCTAAATACAATCGAAACGGGTGGATCGAAAATCAATATATTAAATCATTAAGTCACTCACTTAAATTAAGCTGGATTAAAAGACTGTTAGACCCTATAGGTTTGCCATGGAAAACACTTTTTGGGGCGATAAGGGAAAAATGGAGGATATAAAGTTTGGCATCTGCATAAAGACGGTCTTATAAAAGTAGGCGATCATATGAATAGCTTTTGAAAAAAACGCGGTACTGTCTTGGGCAATGATACAGGAAAATTCAAATAATTCGGCGGAGGAGGTTCTATCATAACCCAAATATAAAAGTCAATAATACTTCGTTCTTTTATCATGATCTATGTAAAAACGGGATATCTTTTATAAAAGACGATAATTGTTAAATTTTACCTTTTGAAAATGTATGTGCAAAATACAATATGCATGTCCCATTTACCAAGTAAATGCAATCCCGGGTGATTGGAAACGTTGTATAAGAAACCAAACAAAGATCGAACAACCAATAAATACATATAAAACTAAAAGAAATGCCAAACGGTTAAACCACATATTTTATCCTCAGTTTTTGAAGTCAGTCGTCGAATCACCTAGTAATTCCCAAACCAAATGCGAGAAAGATTTTGACATAGCCTTAAATATAAAGTACTGGAATACATTATATAAACAAACATTTATTCCAGTAGACGATACATACCTCCAAACTTTGCAATTCAACATTGTATATGCAATTATTTTTACCAATGCAAGATTACATCAATGTGGAATGTCTAAATCCGAACTGTGTACTTTTTGTAATAATTCTAAAGAAACTGTTTTATATTTATTTTATGACTACATCTTTATCTGAAATATTCGTATAGATTTTGTTTTTAGATGGTAAGTATACTTGTAACTTGTTTAAAGGTTTATCAAACAAGATTATGAATCTTTCATTTTGCAACACACTGCATCCTTGGTGGTGGACCCATTTACAGTTCGCCACTATGTTTCCTCCTTACCACTGCCTCTGTTTGATCTCTAATGCTAAATGTTCTATATTTGAATGTGTCGTGTATTGCTATTTTATATCTTAATTACAGGGAAAATGCTTTAACTTTTACCATTATTGAACTGATATATTTTGATTTCTATTATTATATGATATTATTCTGTCAAATCACTGATTATATTGTTAATGTGTTTGTATGTATGTATAAATATGTGTTTTATTCAGAGGGCCCCAAGGAAGATTAGCTAATGTTAATTGGGTCACCCTCTTAAAATAAAGACTTTCATTCATTCATTCATTCATTCATTCATTCATTCATTCATTCATTAATTGTTCGATGACCAGACAGGTTGTGGACCCTATGATGACGTCTACCTAAAGGCCAAAAGGACGGTGACGTTTGATGTTTGTCTGCAATTTCGACTTGTCGTGCCCTCAATGGTTTATTCTCTTGTTGCTCTGGCTTCTGCCAAGTCAATGAGTACCGTTTTTGTGACTTTCTAGGCTATTGTTTTTTGTATTTCTATATAGACGAGCATCGTTGTGTTTTACTTATCTTGCATATTGGTGCTGCCTTTTTGGTTAGAGAATAGTTCATGGCAGGGATTTCTTTATTTACACTGTCCCGTTTTATTGGAATGACAGTAAGGTAAGTGTGAGGTTTGGTGCACCCTAGAACCTGGTTTAAACCCCCAGCGACCTTTTTTGTCCCTGACCGTTTGATGACGGTAGCCCTATTGTCAATTTTTTTTGTGTTTGTGACGTCATATGCCTTTATTACTTATTAACATTGCTATTCAAGTTTGTCTTTTTGCTTGTTTGGGGGTTTACTGTGTTCTATGCTGTTCGACTTTTAAACGTATTTATACATGATCTCATACTTATTTTAATTTCCAAGACAACTTGAGTTATAATGTAAAACTCGTTCCGAGTTATCATATGAAACCCATTGCCTAATTTTATATGATTTCAGCAGATCTTTGTTTCGTATACGTGTATCCAAAGTGATTAATAAGGTCAATATTAAATATAAAAAAAAAAAGTTGTTTTTTTGTGAATAGTCGCAGCAACAGCTAAGGTCATATGGCGACTTTCCAGCTTCCATAGTAATAATGTTCGTGCATTGGTGCGCACCTGGTTAGAACAAACGACGTTCCTCAAACCACCGACGTTTCACAATCCAGCTTCCTAACATAAAGTTCCCTGGTCCCATGCGAACTGAAACTCACAGCGGAGATTTTGTCAGATTTTAAGTCAGATACCTTTACCACTCTGCCAGGGACGTTCCTTGTTATTATAACAAATGGTATTAAATATACCATGTTGGCAAGAAGACCTAGTAATTCAGCAGTTAGAATGACTAAATGTAAAGCAAACATTTTCTAGTTGTTGTTTTTTTGTGTTTGTTTTTGTTGTTTGGTAACGTATATTCTACTTGTGGTTATACCGTGTTTACAGTAGTGCTACGATGTGCAATACTCGATGTATGTACTATTTAAATGGTAACTTTAAGATAAAGACTAGTTATATAGCAAAACAAATGTATTAAATAACAAATACTTAGTGCACTATGCTAGGCTACGTTAGGAAAGTATATTATTAACACCTTTTAAGTTATGCATAACTCCGTTTGGAATCAAATGACTATGGATTGTACGAGTTACACCTCTTTAACTAAATTTGAAAACATCTCACCCCAAAGAAAGAAAAGTACCGTAAAGTGTGTGCGTTTTTATTTTTATTCATTTATATTTGCTTTCAGAAAGTCATGTCCATTGTATCACCTTTTCAACTACACTAACATTTATGACAGCTCTCCCAAAGGAATTAATAAATTCCACAGAATCATCCAAAATGACGATCATAAATTGTCTAAATGTATCTACATGCATATTATCAGCAGTGCCTCATAAAGGTTGTCAAAATAAGCAACACTATGTCTATTCGACCTTATAAAGCATTGAAATGAGAACAACAAGGCCAACATCAACGACTGTATACTAGGTGAATTATGGTAATCTTATTAACATTAATATTCAGGAAAAAGGCAGTTTTATGGAGTTTTGTTTGTTTAAATTGTTTCAAAACATCATTTTGAGAAATAATTAGAAATCTCTATGGCAAAAGAAATGATTTTAATTTGGTATTGTTAATTATTCCCATTTAGATGGGGATGTTCCCCGGGCAACTTATTAGGGGGTCTATGTTTCTAAGCTTATGGGGATTTAGTAACCATGTTTTTTCACGAATCCTAACTACAGCCTCACTGATGAATCGACGCATTGCCTGAAAAATAAGACCCATATTTTAACAGGTGTTTCTTCTTTTCTAGTGCGGATACAAATACGGTCATGTCATTAAGAAATTTCAAATATTTCCTCAATACATTGTTTAAGTTATATATTGTTTATGTAGCTATTTCATCTATTGTTCCATCGGTTTGCTGTGCGTTCTATAAATAGATCAATCATCATCATCATCTTGCGTAAAATGTATTCATACGCTGTATTGTTCTCCTAGGATAGTGTATTGAGATTTGTAACCAGTTAATTTTATAATTTATTTCTCTTGCACCACCATCAAAGGCATATCTTCCATCTTTCTTGGATTTATATATTTAAGACATATGCATGGCCTTTATAGTCTTCATAAAATAGTTTTTACCTCCCTTGCTATGAGGTTAAAATGACTGATTCGGTATTAAAATAATCCTGAATACTTGTGCCAATCGTTTCAGCGAGACCGAATACAAATCAACAAGATCTGACATGGTATATATGGCGTCATCTGATCCCGAGTGACTATTTTTAGACTTCGGATCTATTCGGACACTCCGGTTTTAGAATAAGTCCCAATACAGTTCATCAAAATTTGCAAAGAATTTTAGCTCAGTCGGGAGAGCGGCAGTCCCAGAAAATTATAACGCGAGCTGGTTCGAATCTGAGCAATTCTAATTATATTTTTTTATGTAAAAATGTTTGTTTAATTCATGCCCGATGGTCTTAAAAGGGGTTCATCAGGATTCGTCTAGAAACATCTTAAATTATCAAATTGTTCCAGTTCACGATATAAAACACTATCAATCAACATGTGCAGCTAGAACCATTTTGTTAATGTCTAAAGTTTCAGAACACCATATGGCTAGGTTGGAACCGCACGTAATATGCTAAAAATAACCGTGGTGCGTCACCTAGGATAGCACGTATTACTGTGCAGAAGATTTTGTAGGCTCATTATGTTTTGGTCATGTAGAATAAAAAATAATAATATTAATCAATTTTAAATCGGACACCTAGACCTCCATAAAAAGCCTGATGTACTCCCTTTAAGACTTAAATCGGAAAACAAATTGTGTGTGTGTGTGAGTGTGGAGAGTGTAGAGATTGTTTTAAAGGTCTCACAACACACTTCGATTTTACTGTGTTGGCCATTGGGAATAAAGTTCAATTTCCCATTCTGAATGAAATCTAAAAGTATTTTTTTGGTAAAATACAGTTATTGCTGCTCATAAAAATCCACAAAATCGGGTACATAGCCCACTTTGTTTTTTTTTAAATGTGAATGGTGTCAGGCAAGGTACTCTTTTCGGCTTTCACTAAACAGTTTGCACCTAAATTCATACGCATTTTGAGCACCCACAAATGTGTCACATTTTGCTGTCAGTGTCGTCTAATCGCTGTTCATCCAATCTCACACTATTGTTTTCTCACCTGCAACAGGAAAAGAAAATACCCATGGCCAATTATTAAAAATATCTCAAACCGAAGAACACACCTCTACTTTTTATGGTGTAAGAATCTTCCTACCGTCACATGCAAGGGAGTTAAGTGTGTAGTGAGATCTTCAACGGGTGGTTATACTGATACCCTTCTTTGAAATCATAACCGCGACAACTATAGACACTTTCCTCAAGAAAATTAACAATTATAGGTACTTTTGCCAGAAACTACACGCGTTTACATGTCAAAACACAGCATACATCATTTCGACTTGCACCATATTTGCATAACTGAATAATCTTGATTTTTAGTCTATACCGACAATAGAAAATGTTTAAGAACTTTTTTGTTATATGAGATATGCTTTTCAAATTTTCAGAGACTATTGTGGAATATGTGTATTACCTAACAAAAAGTGTAATGTTTGTTTTGAATGCAGTATTACATACGTTATTTATTGCCTAAGTATGACCTTATATGGTAATTTGTAATTTCATCATTAAATTATTTATTACAGAAATTGAAATGAGTGTTGAGTCTTATTTTCTACTTCCAAATATTCTGTTATATTCGTAGAGCAGATTTACCTCTCAAGTAATCTTCTTAATGCTGATACCTGGCAGGCACCTGACTCCAAAATGACACACCCTCTGTCCAGTTAGAATCCAATTAGCCGCACCATCTTCCTGTATGAATAAATAGGGCATTTATTGTGTAGAAGTACTTTTTGTATAAAAGAAAAAGAAATGTTGCTAAGTAAAAAACAAAAAACTGGAAATAAAACAAAGAATGGGAGTATAAATACTCAATTTCAGAAAGGATTTGATCCAAGAAGATTGGTAAATAAACAAAAGTGGAAAAACTCTGATTTTGAAACACCATCAGTGAAAAGACTGCCAAAGGATGTATATGACAGTGTAATGAGCATGGATAAACATTCAAATGTGCTTCTTTGTGGAGCTGTTGAAAACAAATTACCAAACACCATGATTTTGCGTACAGCACGCGCAAGTGAGACACTTAATGAGAAGGCACTGTCACCGAGTTGCACTAATAGAGACCAATATAATAACGAGCTCAGTAACTACCATATCTTGCATTTGGGTAAGACCGCTGACACATTCTTCGACTGTTACACCACTCATAGGGACTGGAATGCCAGCTGCAATGGAAAGTTAGAATTTGAATTGAATTTTGAGAAACAATGGGGGTTTTGTTGGAATGAGAGGTTTGTTTGTACTAAATGTCAGTTTATGAGCAAGTCTTACAAACTATATGAAGAAATAAGCACTGACAAGCGTGGAACCAAAACTGCAGACATCAATGTTAATGTGACAGCCGGGCGTTTTGATACCAAGTGTGGTCCAAATGACCTTCGGTATATAATGACCAGTTTAAAAATTCCGCCACCCGCATACAGCACAATGCAGAAAAACAGCAACTATACCGCTGTTAAAACAATACAAGTCGCAGAGGTAAGCTTTGCCAGAGCAAGGCAGCAACTGATAGAAAACAATGTAGCGCTAGGTTTTGAACCAGGCGCATCGACTCCTGGTGCTGTTGATTCCCAATACAACAACAGTATGAAATCAGCAGGGAAGACAACTCCGGGACAACCAGCGACACAGGTCAGCACCACAATTTGCGAAAAGCAGACAAGAAGCCAAAAAATCATTGGCGTGCAGTTTAGTAGTAAATTGTGTGCCAAGGCTAATCATTCCAAATGTGACGAGAACAGTGGCTGTCCTTAAAACCTGCATGATGGTACAATTGGTAAACCTTATTTCTCATTTTATTCACAAATATTCCAATGTTATATATATATATAAAAATATATATCCGTATACACATCAATCAATAATGCCTTCAATGTCACTCACTCACTCACTCACTCACTCACTCACTCACTCACTCACTCACTCACTCACTCACTCACTCACTCACTCACTCACTCACTCACTCACTCACTCACTCACTCACTCACTCACTCACTCACTCACTCACTCACTCACTCACTCACTCACTCATTCACTCACTCACTCACTCACTCACTCACTCACTCATTCACCACTCACTCACTCACTCACTCACTCACTCACTACAACTCACTCACTCACTCACTCACTCACTCACTACTTACTCACTCCCTACTCACTCACTCACTCACTCTCTCTTTAAATTACATTTCTTTTTTTTTTCACTTGAAAGAAATACATTAATATTTTTTTAAGTCCAAATTATATTAACGATCATTTTTCATGTAAATGTAACAGAATTAATTTTTACTAGATGCAAAATAGAAGTTAATAGTTATCGTGAAGTTATTGAAACGTTCAAGTAAATTTTTTAATTGAAGTAAAGTAAACATTAACAAATTGAAGTAAAGTAAACATTACAAATGTAGATATTCAAATCAAGTAAACATTTTACTCGAAGCAGATTTTTTATTAAATGAAAAAAATAAATAAATATTCCCGTGAATTCATTACCTAAAGCAAAATATTCACGTAAGTGAAATAGAAGTCCACGTCACAGGAAATGTTAATTTCTTTTATTGCTCTTTTTACATTTTACACTTGTGAACCTGGTTGTGTATTTTTTCTTTATTTTCTTTAAATTGCACAAAAATCAGTTTCTGTTAAAAATTCACAGGCGACGAGTATCGAGAAGCAAATGCATGTATGGCATCAATTCTCACCGGCGACAACCCTGTAACAATAAACAACATGACCACAGATGGGGACAGTCATGGTTTTATGGGGGCAAGAGATGCTCAACTACAGCGGTGTGATAGGCAAATGGAAAGATCCGCCGATGTGATACACCTCACAAAAACAATGAAGAGAAAAATTAAAAATGCAGATTTCAGTGAAAGAATGTTTCCCGCGAGAACCAAAAAGGAACGAAAATACATTCAGAACAGGTTTTCAAAAGACATAGGTGCCCGGGTACACACCGAGTACAAGAAAATGCATGCAGAAGTGGGAAACAATTTGAATCTTCTTTGCAAGAAAGCCAAATTATTGAAAACAGCAATTATCAAATGTTATTCTGGACATTGTGGCGAGGCATGTCGGAAACATTCATTCGCATTTTCCGGGATATTAACCTCAAACTGTTGGCAGACTAGCTTTTTGCTAAACCCGCACGCGCCTCTTCAAATTAAAGGGTCCGACAAGACATTACTTATGTAGCTCCTCGATGTAAGGCTTGGTAAACAAGCGATTGAAAAAACGATATTCAATGCAGACACCTATAAGCTTGAGGCATATCATCGGGCATATAATGTCTCAAATCCAAAGGATGTCACTTACAGAAGAAACGCAAAAGGTCGTATATTTAGTTCAGCTGCTCGATTAAATGATGGTCGTGCCAATTCAGCACTTGAAAAAGCAGCGGCACTTGGCGCACCACACAAACAAAACACTAAGGTTGTACATACTTGGAAACAATTTCAAGACAAAAATGACTATGACAAATCTAGGCAAAATACGCCAAAGTATAAGACGAAAAGGTATCAGATAAAGTTAGAAAAAAATCAAGGCATACGACGAAAAGCGACATAATATAAGATCATACTCGACAGACGTTCTAGACAAATGAGACAACCCAAATGTTGGGTGGGAGTCTTTGAATTGTGGTGCAAGCACAAGTCAGTGGGTGGGGTATGTTTTAAATATGGTTATAGACCATATAGAAGCAATTTGTATGATGACACTTACCTGTAGCAGACAATCTCGTACTTCCCATGATACACACATGCCTTTGGAATCCTGTGTGTACATCTTATACGTTCTAAATTAACTGAATGGGGCTCCAAGCTCAAATGATCGGGTCGCAAGCACAGGCTGTTGTGACAGTTATGACTAACATCCATGTTATGAGGAATGTTTGCAACTTGGTAAACACACATATACATTGCTCTATGAGCCGATAAGTTAAACTGTCTTCCATCAGCTTGTTGCATGGTCTGGCGTCCATATTGGATTCCACAACGTGACTTTGAAAGTCCATATTTAACATTGTACATAATACAATCCATGTGTTTAACTGAATAGTATATTTTAGTTTGTAAAACCATCAGATATTTATAAAAATCCAACTTCGGTGCATCGAATGTCATCTTAAAATGTTCACTTCCACTTTTTGTCAGTTAAAAACAGAAAAAGATTGAATATTGATCTGTGTCAATGACAGCTGTACTGAAAGCGTCTGAGTGACTATTTGTTCAAGGTCTCACAACACACTTCGATGTTACTGTGTTGGCCATTGGGAATAAAGTTCAATTTCCCATTCTGAATGAAACTTTTAAAGTCTAAAAATATTTTTTTGGTAAAATACAGTTATTGCTGCTCATAAAAATCCACAAAATCTGGTACATAGCCCACTTTGGTTTTTTTTAAATGTGAGTGGTGTCAGGTAAGGTAATCTTTTCGGCTTTCACTAAACAGTTTGCACCTAAATTCATACGCATTTTGAGCACCCACAAATGTGTCACATTTTGCTGTCAGTGTCGTCTAATCGCTGTTCATCCAATCTCACACTATTGTTTTCTCACCTGCAACAGGAAAAGAAAATATCCATGGCCAATTATTAAAAATATCTCAAACCGAAGAACACACCTCTACTTTTTATGGTGTAAGAATCTTCTACCGTCACATGCAAGGGAGCTAAGTGTGTAGTGAGATCTAAAGAGTTTTACGACTTTTATCTATGCATCAATTTGGTAGAGGTAGAGGTAGACCTCATCTGTTTTGAAACGAACTCGTAGAACCACAGTCCTGCCGCGCGTTAGTGAGTAGCTGTCAAACATTCTTCAATGTGAAAACGTGGAACAAGCGGGACTCGAACGTATGACTGTAGCATTGAGAGATATACATTACACAAACAAGAGTAGATATAAACACAAATATGTTACCTTTCATTACAATTGTCAAATTACATTCAAACTGATTGAATAATATTCTCTTAAGGCCAAAACACAAATATGTTTAAAAAAAAAAAAAGCAACAAAAAATAAAGGGGTAAAAAGTTGTTGTGTCGGGGGTAAAACGGCGATTCGGTTGGTGATAGGAAACAAAACACTTTCTAGTTTAGGCCTAAGGTAGTAAACGGAATTTACCGTGAATTTGGTGATTATTGTCAACAAACGATTTGTCGACTTAAAAACAAATCCACGTAAAAATTACAATTAGGGATATGAATCGTGAAATTCTTAGTAGCGTAGCTACCTATTAGGCCAAAAGGCCCGGGCCTTCACCTCATGTTGACATACATGGTTGAACAACGAAATAATTGTGTATGAACATCATGTTCACTCCGAGTTGTGAGTTTAAATCATCACAACGGTATCCCGAGAACAGTGGTACTCCTAGTTGTGAGAATGAACTACAACATTTTTAATCGCCTTACTTCCAGATACATTAAACAATGCATTGATGTATTATTACATGCAATGATGTATTATTATTAAGAGTTGACACATTTTCAGTCAATCCATGTCATGCGTGTTTGGAAAGAAACCTTCCATTACTTGGATTCACAAATCATAGTTCACCATGCTCTCAGTACCTTCTGTACTTTGATCTAGAATTTGTAGTCGAGAAGAGGACTCGAATATTCGTAATATTTGTAAAACTCAACAGCTACTCCATCAGGGCTACCGTTACCATAACGTTCGAAAAACATTTGCACAACTGTATTATTGTTCTTGTAATCTTCCCAGACAAGGACTATCCGAACCAGACCTGTATAGTGACGTGATTTACAAACTTCGTAAGATCCTTGGTCATAATCACTTTTTGCCTTCTTGTTTGTCTGTTTGCGTGTTTGTTTCTGTGTTTTGTGGTTGAATGTCCTCCTTGAATGCTACTTTCTCTTTCCGATCTTTTTATATTTGTTTATACTATCTTTATTAAACTTCTTAACAAAACTATCAAAAGAGGTTATCATTTTTCAATGAACTGCAAGTAGCGTTTGATGTTTGTCCGAAATCTTGGTTTGTCCTACCTGAATGGTTTGTTCTCGTGTTTCTCTGGCTTCTGACAAGTCATTAAGTACTGGCATTGTGGTTTTCTATACTTTTGTATATTCATATATACATGATCATCAATGTGTTATACTTATATATTGCCTATTAATGCTGCCTTGTTTGTTAGAGGATATAGCCTGGCGAGAATGTATTCATTTACATTGCTTCGTTTTATTATAATAGAGTAAGAGTTCGGATTTTATTGCCACTGACATTGTCAACCGTTTGCATTTGTGATGACAAATGCCTTGTTTGTGTCCGCGTATTTGCACTGTTGCAGTAGGAGCTAGGTCTATGTCATTATACCTTTGAACCAGGTATTTTCTAATACTGAAATTGGTCGGTTTTTTTGTCATTTATTGGGAACCAGTTTGTTTAATCGTCCATGATAAAAGAAATAACTGACGCTCGGGAGACTTATACTTCAGTTGAAACATTTACATATAGAAATATAAAAAGATCGGACAGGGAAAGTAGCATTCAAGGAGGACAGTCAACCACGAAACACAGAAACAAACACGCAAACAGACAAACAAGAAGGCAAAAGTAATAATAAATGCAAACGACATCACAAACACAAAAGGGTTGACAATAGGGCTACCGCCTTTGGAACGATCAGTGGCAAAGTAGGCCACTGGGGGTTTAAACCAGATTCTACGGTGCACCAATCCTCACACTTACCCTACTGTCATCCCATTAAAACAGGACAGTGTAAATAAAGAAATCCCCGCCATGATCTAATCTCTAACCAACACGGCAGCATCAATAGGCAATATAAGTAAAACACAAATATGCTCGTGTAAATATAATACAAAAAAAAATAGCCTAGAAAGCCACAATGAAGGTACTCAATGCTTGGCAGAAGCCAGAGCAACAAGATAATAAACCATTAAAGGCACGACAAGAAAGATCATAGACAAATATCAAACGCCACCGTCCCAATGGGCTTTAGGTAGGCGTCATCAAAGTGTCCACAGCCTGTCCGGTCATCGTAAAATTAAAGAGGAAATCATAGTGGCGAACTGTAAAAGGGTCCACCACCAGGCATGCAGTACGTTGCAAAATGATAGGGTCATAACATCTCTTGATAAACTGTTTAACACGTTTAACAAAGATAGTATGAAAGTGATCATGCCCAAGAATCTTACGAAATCACATCACCTTGTGATAGTCCTTGTGATAGTCCTTGTCGCAGAAGAGTCCTTAAATTACTTTTATATTTGGAAAGAAGATCAGGGTTACGATAATAAAATTTTGCAAAGGTTAATGAAGTTTATGGTAACGGTATCCCTGAATGAACGGATTTTAAAGTCACATAACAGCTAAGTTCATATGGCAACTTTCCAGCTCCATTTGGTGGAGGAAGATCCCAGGTGCCACTCCGGGCAATTTTATTGCACCTGGGTAAAACCACCGACGTTCCGCAAGCCAGCTGGATAGCGTCCTATGTAACCACGAACGTTCCGCAAGCCAGCTGGATAGAGTCCTATGTAACCACCGACGTTCCGCAAGCCAGCTGAATATCGTCCTATAT
Source organism: Cyrtodaria siliqua (assembly GCA_037043455.1). Lineage (NCBI taxonomy): Eukaryota > Metazoa > Mollusca > Bivalvia > Adapedonta > Hiatellidae > Cyrtodaria > Cyrtodaria siliqua. The sequence continues at coordinate 44,489 of JAWPHD010010633.1, forward strand.
AACCACCGATGTTCCACAAGCCAGCTGGATAGCGTCTTATGTAACCACCGACATTCTGCAAGCCAGCTAGATAGCATCCTATGTAACCACCGACGTTCCGCGAGCCAGCAGGATTGCGTCCTATGTAACCATCGACGTTCCTCAAGCCAGCTGGATAGCGTCCTATGTAAGCAACGACATTCCGAAATCCAGCTGGATAGCGTCCTATGTAACCACAGACGTTCCGCAAGCCAGCTGGATATCGTCCTATGTAACCACCGACGTTCCGCAAGCCAGCTGAATAGCGTCCTATGTAACCACCGACGTTCCGCAAGCCAGATGGATAGCGTCTTATGTAACCACCGACGTTCCGCCAGCCAGCTGGATAGCATCCTATGTAAACACCGACGTTCCGCAGGCCAGCTGGATAGCGTCCTATCTAACCACCGACGTTCCGCAAGCCAGCTGGATAGCTTCATATGTAGCACCGACGTTCCGCCAGCTAGCTTGATACCGTCCTATGTAACCACCGACGCTCCACAAGCCATCTGAATAACGTCCTACGTAAAAATCGACATTCCGAAAGCCAGCTGGATACCTTCCTATGTAACCACCGATGTTCCACAAGCCAGCTGGATAGCATCCTATGTAACCACCGACGTTCTGCAAGCCAGCTGGATAGCTTCCTATGCAACCACACACGTTCGGCAAGCCAGCTGGATAGAGTCCAATGCAACCACCGACGTTCCGCTTGCCAGCTGGATAGCTTCCTATGTAACCGACGACATTCTGCAAGCCAGCTGGAGAGCGTCCTATGTAACAACCGACGTTCCGCCAGTCGGCTGGATAGCTTCCTATGTAACCACCGACGTTCCGCAAGCCAGCTTGTTAGCGTCCTATGTAACCACCGACGTTCCGCAAGCCAGCTGGTTAGGGTCCTATGTAACCAACGACGTTCCGTAAGCCAGCTGGATAGCATCTTATGTAACCACCGACATTCCGCAAGTCAGCTAGATAGCATCCTACGTAACCACCGACGTTCCGCAAGCCAGCAGGATTGCGTACTATGTAACCACCGACGTTCCTCAAGCCGGCTTGATAGCGTCCTATGTAACCAACGACATTTCGAAAGCCGGCTGGATAGCGTCCTATGTAACCACCAACGTTCCGCAAGCCAGCTGGTTAGCGTCCTATGTAACCACCGACGTTCCGCAAGCCAGCTGGTTAGCGTCCTATGTAACCAACGACGTTCCGTAAGCCAGCTGCATAGCATCTTATGTAACCACCGACATTCCGCATGTCAGCTAGATAGCATCCTACGTAACCACCGACGTTCCGCAAGCCAGCAGGATTGCGTCCTATGTAACCACGACGTTCCGCCAGCCAGCTGGATAGCGTCCTATGTAACCATCGACGTTCCGCAAGCCATCTGAATAGCGTCCTATGTAACAACCGACATTCCGAAAGCCAGCTGAATAGCGTCCAATGTAACCACCGATGTTCCACAAGCCAGCTGGATAGCGTCCTATGTAACCACCGACGTTCTGCAAGCCATCTGGATAGCTTCCTATGTAACCACCCACGTTCGGCAAGCAAGCTGGATAGCGTCCTATGTAACCACCGACGTTCCGGAAGCCAGCTGGATAGCTTCCTTTGTAACCGCCGACATTCCGCAAGCCAGCTGAAGAGCGTCCTATGTAACAACGGACGTTCCGCCAGCCGGCTGGATAGCGTCTTAAGTCGAAATAAAATAATAATATACATTAGACATTAAAATAAATGTATCAATTATATAAAAAAGACAATTCAATGAAAAACTGCAATATGATCAAACATATACCTCTAAAAATGTGAAACTCTATTTATGTATAATTATCAAAAATTACATGTACAACACTATTATATTATGCTTTACTTAACTCTCTTTAACATATTTTTTAATTAGTTAAACATGTCATACATTTATTTACACACGTTAAAACTTATTTTTGTCCTTACTACTTAAATTGTATTCTCTTAACTCATTTAAGATAACCGGTTATGGTATAAGCCGTAAGTTACGAGTAAGTTACGAGTAAATGATGTTCATTATTTACACATTTTATTTTTCATTTTCGTTAAAGCCAAGATATTGTCATTTTAATGTCACGGTAGCCATCTTGGCAGCCTTCTTGGATGTTCGTATTTCAGTTATAAGTAAGGTTAAGTCAGAAATGGATTCCTTGATCACAAACACCTAGTCAAAGACACCAAAATGATTGTCCCCAGCTAATGCAAAAGCCAAGATAATGTCATTGTATGTCATGGCAGCCATCTTGGATATTTCAATTTTCTCAAGAATGCCAAAGTGTTATCATTCAGATTCAGAATCAGCATACATAAATATATTAAAACGATCAAATATTGTGTGGACGATACTTTTGGGTTTTGTCGTCTACTACCGGACAATTACAAAGATGAATAAAAGGCAATATATGACATCACAAACACGAAAGGGTTGACACTAGCGCCACCGCCTTGGAACGGTCAGTGGCAAAAATGCAGCTGGGGTATGATCCAGGTTCTAGGGTGCACCAAACCTCACTCGTACCCTGTTTCATTTTAATAAAACGGGACAGTGTCAATAAATAAATTGCTGTCATGATATATCCGCTAACAATCTAGGCAACATTAATAAGCAATATAAATATAACAAAAAGATGATCATGTATATATGAATATATAAAGCAAAAACCTCGAAAGCCACAAAGCAAGAACTCAGTGTCTTGGCAGACACCAGAGCAACAAGAGAACAAACCATTAAGGATACAAGACAATATTTAAGACAAGCATCAGACGCTACCGTCCTTTGAGGATTTAGGCAGACGTCATCATAAGGTTCACATTTTTTACCGGTCATCGTACAATTTAAGAGGAAAGCATAGTGGCGAACTGTAAAAGGGTCCACCACCAGGCATGCAGTACGTTGCAAAATGATAGGGTCATAACATCTCTTGATAAACTGTTTAACAAGTTTAACAAAGATAGTATAAAACTGATCATGACCAAGAATCTTACGAAATCACATCACCTTGTGATAGTCCTTGTGATAGTCCTTGTCGCAGAAGAGTCCTTAAATTACTTTTATATTTGGAAAGAAGATCAGGGTTACGATAATAAAATTTTGCAAAGGTTAATGAAGTTTATGGTAACGGTATCCCTGAATGAGTAGCTTTTTAGTTATACAAAGATTACGAATATTACAAACACAATAGAATAGATCCTGCTTTTAATTGATGATTAATAACGTTCATCAAATGGCGAAAGCCAATGTCGAAAAACTGTAAAGTTTAGGTGAATAAAGAATGTGTTATGTTCCTATGTCAAATTGAATTGTATTGGATTTTAAAGTCACATCAACAGCTAAGTTCATGTGGCAACTTTCCAGCTCCATTTGGTGGAGGAAGATCCCAGGTGCCCCTCCGGGCAATTTTCGTGCACCTGGGTAGAACCACCGACGTTCCGCAAGCCAGCTGGATAGCGTCCTATGTAACCACAAACGTTCCGCAAGCCAGCTGGATAGCGTCCTATGAAACCACCGACGTTCCGCAAGCCTGCTGAATATCGTCCTATATAACCACCGATGTTCCACAAGCCAGCTGGATAGCGTCTTATGTAACCACCGACATTCTGCAAGCCAGCTAGATAACATCCTATGTAACCACCGACGTTCCGCAAGCCAGCAGGATTGCGTCCTATGTAACCACCGACGTTCCTCAAGCCAGCCGGATAGCGTCCTATGTAAGCAACGACATTCCGAAATCCAGCTGGATAGCGTCCTATGTAACCACAGACGTTCCGCAAGCCAGCTGGATATCGTCCTATGTAATCACCGACGTTCCGCAAGCCAGCTGAATAGCGTCCTATGTAACCACCGACGTTCCGCAAGCCAGATGGATAGCGTATTATGTAACCACCGACGTTTCGCCAGCCAGCTGGATAGCATCCTATGTAAACACCGACGTTCCGCAGGCCAGCTGGATAGCGTCCTATGTAACCACCGACGTTCCGCGAGCCAGTTGGATAGCTTCCTATGTAACCACCGACGTTCCGCCAGCCAGCTTGAAAACGTCCTATGTAACCACCGACGCTCCGCAAGCCATCTGAATAACTACCTATGTAACAATCGACATTCCGAAAGCCAGCTGGATAGCTTCCTATGTTACCACCGATGTTCCGCAAGCCAGCTGGATAGCGTCCTATGTAACCACCGACGTTCTGCAAGCCAGCTGGATAGATTCCTATGCAACCACACACGATCGGCAAGCCAGCTGGATAGCGTCCTATGCAACCACTGACGTTCCGCTTGGCAGCTGGATAGCTTCCTATGTAACCGACGACATTCCGCAAGCCAGCTGGAGAGCGTCCTATGTAACAACCGACGTTCCGCAAGCCGGCTGGATAGCTTCCTATGTAACCACCGACGTTCCGCAAGCCAGCTGGTTAGCGTCCTATGTAACCACCGACGTTCCGCAAGCCAGCTGGTTAGTGTCCTATGTAACCAACGACGTTCCGTAAGCCAGCTGGATAGCATCTTATGTAACCACCGACATTCCGCAAGTCAGCTAGATAGCATCTTACGTAACCACCGACGTTCCGCTAGCCAGAAGGATTGCGTCCTATGTAACCACAGACGTTCCTTAAGCCAGCTTGATAGCGTCCTATGTAACCAACGACATTTCGAAAGCCGGCTGGATAGCTTCCACAGACGTTCATCAAGTCAGCTGGATAGCGTCTTTTGTAACCTCCGACGTTCCGCTAGCCAGCAGGATAGCGTCCTATGTAACCACCGACGTTCCTTAAGCCAGCTTGATAGCGTCCTATGTAACCAACGACATTTCGAAAGCCGGCTGGATAGCTTCCACATACGTTCATCAAGTCAGCTGGATAGCGTCTTTTGTAACCTCCGACGTTCCGCATGCCAGCTGAATAGCGTCCTATGTAACCACCGACGTTCCGCAAGCCAGATGGATAGCGTCTTATGTAATCACCGACGTCCCGCCAGCCAGCTGGATAGCTTCCTATGTAACCACCTACGTTCCGCAGGCCAGCTGGATAGCGTCTTTGTAACCACCGACGTTCTGCCAGCCAGCTGGATAGCGTCCTATGTAACAACCGACATTCCGAAAGCCAGCTGGATATCGTCCTATGTAACCACCGATGTTCCACAAGCCAGCTGGATAGCGTCCTATGTAACCACCGACGTTCTGCAAGCCAGCTGGATAGCTTCCTATGTAACCACCGACGTTCCGCAAGCCAGCTGGATAGCTTCCTATGTAACCACCCACGTTCGGCAAGCCAGCTGGATAGTGTCCTATGGAACCACCGACGTTCCGCAAGCCAGCTGGATAGCTTCCTTTGTAACCGCCGACATTCCGTAAGCCAGCTGAAGAGCGTCCTATGTAACAACGGACGTTCCGCCAGCCGGCTGGATAGCGTCTTAAGTCGAAATAAAATAATAATATACATTAGACATTAAAATAAATGTATCAATTACATAAAAAAGACAATTCAATGAAAAACTGCAATAGGATCAAACATATACCTCTAAAAATGTATAAACACATATTAATACGTGAAACTCTATTTATGTATAATTATCAAAAATTACATGTACAACAATATTATATTATGCTTTACTTAACTCTCTTTAACATATTTTTTAATGAGTTAAACATGTCATACATTTATTTACACACGTTAAAACTTTGAGTTATGTCCTTACTACTTAAATTGTATTCTCTTAACTCATTTAAGATAACCGGTTATGGTATAAGCCGTAAGTTTCGAGTAAGTTACGAGTAAATGATGTTCATTATTTACACATTTTATTTTTCATTTTCGTTAAAGCTAAGATATTGTCATTTTAATGTCACGGTAACCATCTTTGCAGCCTTCTTGGATGTTCGTATTTCAGTTATAAGTAAGGTAAAGTCAGAAATGGATTCCTTGATCACAAACACCTAGTCAAAGACACCAAAATGATTGTCCCTAGCTAATGCAAAAGCCAAGATAATGTCATTGTATGTCATTGCAGCCATCTTGGATATTTCAATTTTCTCAAGAATGCCAAAGTGTTATCATTCAGATTCAGAATCAGCATACATAAATATCTTAAAACGATCAAATATTGTGTGGACGATACTTTTGGGTTTTGTCGTCTACTACCGGACAATTACAAAGATGAATAAAAGGCAATATATGACATCACAAACACGAAAGGGTTGACACTAGCGCCACCGCCTTGGAATGGTCATTGGCAAAAATGCAACTGGAGTATAATCCAGATTCTAGGGTGCACCAAACCTCACTCGTACCCTGTTTCATTTCAATAAAACGCGACAGTATAAATAAATAAATTGCTGCCATGATATATCCGCTAACAATCTAGGCAACATTAATAAGCAATATAAATATAACAAAAAGATGATCATGTATATATGAATATATAAAGCAAAAACCTCGAAAGCCACAAAGCAAGTACTCAGTGTCTTGGCAGAAACCAGAGCAACAAGAGAACAAACCATTAAGGATACAAGACAATATTTAAGACAAGCATCAGACGCTACCGTCCTTTGAGGATTTAGGCAGACGTCATCATAGGGTTCACATTCTGTCCGGTCATCGTACAATTAAAGAGGAAAGCATAGTGGCGAACTGTAAAGGGTCCACCACCAGGCATGCAGTACGTTGCAAAATGATAGGGTCATCACATCTCTTGTTAAACTGTTTAACAAGTTTAACAAAGATAGTATGAAAGTGATCATGACCAAGAATCTTACGAAATCACATCACCTTGTTATAGTCCTTGTGATAGTCCTTGTCGCAGAAGAGTCCTAAAATTACTTTTATATCAGGGTTACGATAATACAATTTTGCAAAGGTTAATGAAGTTTATGGTAACGGTAACCCTGACTGAGTAGCTTTTTAGTTATACAAAGATTACGAATATTACAAACACAATAGAATAGATCCTGCTTTTAATTGATGATTAATGACGTTCATCAAATGGCGAAAGCCAATGTCGAAAAACTGTAAAGTTTAGGTGACTAAAGAATGTGTTATGTTCCTATGTCAAATTGAATTGTATTGGATTTTAAAGTCACATCAACAGCTAAGTTCATGTGGCAACTTTCCAGCTCAGTTTGGTGGAGGAAGATCCCAGGTGCCCCTCCGGGCAATTTTCGTGCACCTGGGTATAACCACCGACGTTCCGCAAACCAGCTGGATAGCGTCCTATGTAACCACAAACGTTCCGCAAGCCAGCTGGATAGCGTCCTATGTAACCACCGACGTTCCGCAAGCCAGCTGAATATCGTCCTATATAACCACCGATGTTCCACAAGCCAGCTGGATAGCGTCTTATGTAACCACCGACATTCTGCAAGCCAGCTAGATAACATCCTATGTAACCACCGACGTTCCGCAAGCCAGCAGGATTGCGTCCTATGTAACCACCGACGTTCCTCAAGCCAGCCGGATAGCGTCCTATGTAAGCAACGACATTCCGAAATCCAGCTGGATAGCGTCCTATGTAACCACAGACGTTCCGCAAGCCAGCTGGATATCGTCCTATGTAACCACCGACGTTCCGCAAGCCAGCTGAATAGCGTCCTATGTAACAACCGACGTTCCGCAAGCCAGATGGATAGCGTCTTATGTAACCACCGACGTTCCGCCAGCCAGCTGGATATCATCCTATGTAAACACCGACGTTCCGCAGTCCAGCTGGATAGCGTCTTTTGTAACCACCGACGTTCCGCAAGCCAGCTGGATAGCTTCCTATGTGACCACCGACGTTCCGCTAGCTAGCTTGATACCATCCTATGTAACCACCGACGCTCCTCAATCCATCTGAATAACGTCCTATGTAACAATCGACATTCCGAAAGCCAGCTGGATAGCTTCCTATGTAACCACCGATGTTCCGCAAGACAGCTGGATAGCGTCCTATGTAACCACCGACGTTCTGCAAGCCAGCTGGATAGATTCCTATGCAACCACACACGATCGGCAAGCCAGCTGGATAGCGTCCTATGCAACCACCGACGTTCCGCTTGCCAGCTGGATAGCTTCCTATGTTACCGACGACATTCCGCAAGCCAGCTGGAGAGCGTCCTATGTAACCACCGACGTTCCGCAAGCCAGCTGGTTAGCGTCCTATGTAACCACCGACGTTCCGCAAGCCAGCTGGTTAGCGTCCTATGTAATCAACGACGTTCCGTAAGCCAGCTGGATAGCATCTTATGTAACCACCGACATTCCGCAAGTCAGCTAGATAGCATCTTACGTAACCATCGACGTTCCGCAAGCCAGCAGGATTGCGTCCTATGTAACCACCGACGTTTCTCAAGCCAGCTTGATAGCGTCCTATGTAACCAACGACATTTCGAAAGCTGGCTGGATAGCTTCCTATGTAACCACAGACGTTTATCAAGTCAGCTGGATAGCGTCTTTTGTAACCACCGACGTTCCGCAAGCCAGCTGAATAGCGTCCTATGTAACCACCGACGTTCCGCAAGCCAAATGGATAGCGTCTTATGTAATCACCGACGTTCCGCCAGCCAGCTGGATAGCGTTCTATGTAACCACCGACGTTACGCAGGCCAGCTGGATAGCGTCTATGTAACCACCGACGTTCTGCAAGCCAGCTGGATAGCTTCCTATGTAACCACCGACGTTCCGCAAGCCAGCTGGATAGCTTCCTATGTAACCACCCACGTTCGGCAAGCCAGCTGGATAGCGTCCTATGTAACCACCGACGTTCCGCAAGCCAGCTGGATGGCTTCCTTTGTAACCGCCGACATTCCGCAAGCCAGCTGAAGAGCGTCCTATGTAACAACGGACGTTCCGCCAGCCGGCTGGATAGCGTCTTAAGTCGAAATAAAATAATAATATAAATTAGACATTAAAATAAATGTATCAATTCCATAAAAAAGACAATTCAATGAAAAACTGCAATATGATCAAACATATACCTCCAAAAATGTATAAACACATATTAATACGTGAAACTCTATTGATGTATAATTATCAAAAAGTACATATACAACAATATTATATTATGCTTTACTTAACTCTCTTTAACATATTTTTTAATGAGTTAAACATGTCATACATTTATTTACACACGTTAAAACTTTGATTTATGTCCTTACTACTTAAATTGTATTCTCTTAATTATTTAAGATAACCGGTTATGGTATCAGCCGTAAGTTACGAGTAAGTTACGAGTAAATGATGTTCATTATTTACACATTTTATTTTTCATTTTCGTTAAAGCTAAGATATTGTCATTTTAATGTCACGGTAGCCATCTTTGCAGCCTTCTTGGATGTTCGTATTTCAGTTATAAGTAAGGTAAAGTCAGAAATGGATTCCTTGATCACAAACACCTAGGCAAAGACACCAAAATGATTGTCCCTAGCTAATGCAAAAGCCAAGATAATGTCATTGTATGTCATTGCAGCCATCTTGGATATCATTCAGATTCAGAATCAGCATACATAAATATCTTAAAACGATCAAATATTGTGTGGACGATACTTTTGGGTTTTGTCGTCTACTACCGGACAATTACAAAGATGAATAAAAGGCAATATATGACATCACAAACACGAAAGGGTTGACACTAACGCCACCGCCTTGGAACGGTCAGTGGCAAAAATGCAGCTGGGGTATAATCCAGATTCTAGGGTGCACCAAACCTCACTCGTACCCTGTTTCATTCCAATAAAACGGGACAGTGTAAATAAATAAATTGCTGCCATGATATATCCGCTAACAATCTAGGCAACATTAATAAGCAATATAAATATAACAAAAAGGTGATCATGTATATATGAATATATAAAGCAAAAACCTCGACAGCCACAAAGCAAGTACTCAGTGTCTTGGCAGAAACCAGAGCAACAAGAGAACAAACCATTAAGGATACAAGACAATATTTAAGACAAGCATCAGACGCTACCGTCCTTTGAGGATTTAGGCAGACGTCATCATAGGGTTCACATTCTGTCCTGTCATCGTACAATCAATGAGGAAAGCGTAGTGGCGAACTATAAGTGGGTCAACCACTAAACATGCAGTACGTTTCAAAATGTTAGGGTCATATCTTCCTTTGATAAACGTTTTAACAAGTTTTATAAAGATGATATGAACTTGATTATGACCAATGATCGTAATAAGTTTGTAAATCACATCACCATAGAAGTCAATTTGTGATAGTGATTGTGGCAGATGAGTTCTTAAATTACTTTTATTTTTTAAAAGTTGATCCGGGATGCAAAGATTTTGCTTTATTGTAACGGTAGCCCTGATGGCATAGCTTCTTAATTATACACCGAATACGAATATTAAATTCCTCATGTTTATTAAAAGATGTTATGAACCTATCATTTTGCACTGCATGCTTGGTGGTGGACTCATTTACAGTTCGCCACTATGCTTTCCTCTTTAATTTTTCGATGACCGGACAGGCTATGACGTTTGATGTTTGACTGCAATCTTGTCTTGTCGTGCCCTCAATGGTTTGTTCTCTTGTTGCTCTGGCTTCAGCCAAGTCATTGAGTACCTTCTTTGTGGCTTTCTAGGCTATTGTTTTTTTGTATTTATATATACACGAGCATCTTTGTGTTTTACTTATCTTACCTATTAATGCTGTCTTGTTGGCTGGAGAATAATTCATGGCGGGCATTTCTTTATTTACACTGTCCCGTTTTATTGTTTTATTGGGATGACAGTAGGGTAAGTGTGAGGTTTGGTGCACCCTAGAACCTGGTTTAAACTCCCGGCGGCTTTTTTGCCACTGACCCTTCCAATGCGGTAGCCCTATTGTCAACCCTTTTGTTTGTGATGTCTTATTTGGCCTTTTATTCTTCTTTAAAGTTGTTCTTTTGTTCTGTGTGTGTTTGTGGTTGACTGTCGTCCTTGAATGCTACTTTTCCTGTTCGTTTTTTATATCTATATCGACTACAAGCCCAAGAAAAATGACTAAGTTGATTAGCTCTGGGAACATCCCCATCTAAATGGGGATATTTAACAATATCAAAATTAAAAACATCGCTCTTGTCATATATTTTAGTCATTATTTCTCCATTTTCCATTGAGAGATAACAATCTAGAAAAGAAGCGACAGTTTCAAAAATATAAGCTTTTGTGAGTTCCTTGTGATAGATAGTATTACAATTGTAGAAAAGATAGGATTGTCAATGTTCAATATGTCATCCAGATACCGAAAGGTGCCATTAAAGGCTTTAATTGCATTTGCCTGAGACTCAACATGAAATCTCTTTCATAGCAATACAAAAACTAATCTGCGACAATGGATACACAGTTCGTACCCATAGGAATACCAATAATTTGTTCCTTAGCTGACGAAAATGTTATCTAATAGGAAAAGTGCTACTGAATGCTTGACAAACCTCTTTTCAAGATCACATAGTGTAATTGTCTGCCGTTAGTAAACAACGCTTTAATATTGATACGGGCCAAAAATGTTGTTTTTTCTCTAGCGATTTTTTTTTGAATGTGAGCAATAAATGACTATGAGAGTGGACCTTTGTAAACGGCCGAACACTATAAATACGAACTATGGCAGTCTTGGTACTAATCTTGTCTTAGATAAGGTGATGTGCGTAGGTTGTATAAAGTGTTGAAAAATCATAAGTACTTACAGATGAAACTTTTAATTGACCAAAAGAAATTAATCCCAGGGTTGTCATAAGATTTAGCACAATATTGTTTAGCGTGATCTTTAAATGCAGTAAGTCAAGAAGTTAACAGTTTGGAGTTGTTTTTAGCAGTGCAGGCACTAGGAATAGAAATAAATCGGGCTTTATAAGGCTGTTTATGTAATTTGGGAATTGCTGTTCGTCTACCACAGCCTTGAAAGTCGTGTACTGGGCGATATCCGTGGAAACATCCTCAATACATGGAACTGGAGTAGAAAAGTTGGTGGTCTGCCTCCACCACAAAAAAACATCGACCGTCATATAGTAAAAATGACGGAAAACATCATACAATAAACTGAACTGGGGTATACGAATTAGTGCTACCTAGTTCCAGACGTAGTCGTCAAACAATACGTTATTAGCTGCTTTATCAGCGGAAACTTAAACACATTTATTAAGAATTTCTTGAATTCCCGGTTTTAAATTACCTAACGAAAACCCAGGTATCGGAGGAAGTAAAGAGTGGTTAGCATTATAAAAGTTAACACGAGTTTCTAAAAATTTAGGAACTGACTTTTTTCCAAGTAGAAAGAGAGTTCGGTTCCGCATGTTCTATACGACACCATTTGTACTAAAATCCTCAATGGATTGGGCGATCTGAGCGCGACATGCATTAACATCAATACTTGAGAGTAATCTATACTTCGGACCTTTAGAAAATAAATGCCAAATAAGTGTATCTACAATATCAAAATTACCAGTGATGACATGACCGGACGGAGCATATCAAAATTGTGATGTATTACACTCATAGTCCTTAGATCACAACCTGACTTCTATGGTGATGTGATTTATAAACTTCGTAAGATTCTTGGTCATGATCACTTTCAAACTATCTTTGTTAAACTTGTTAAAAGTTTATCAAAAGAGGTTATGACCCTATCATTTTGCAACGTACTGCATGCTTGTTGGTGGACCCTTTTACAGTTCGCCACTATGCTTTTCTCTTTAATTGTACGATGACCGGACAGACTGTGAACCCTATGATGACGCCTACCTACAGCCCATTGGGACGGTGGCGTTTGATGTTTGTCTACGATCTTTCTTGTCGTGCCCTTAATGGTTTATTCTCTTGTTGCTCTGACCTGCCAAGTCATTGAGTACCTTCACCGTGGCTTTCTAGGCTATTGTTTTTTTGTATTATATTTACACGAGCATGTTTGTGTTTTACTTATATTGCGTATTGATGCTGCCTTGTTGGTTAGAGATTAGATCATGGCGGGGATTTCTTTATTTACACTGTCCTGTTTTAATGGGATGACACTAGGGTAAGTGTGAGGTTTGGTGCACCCTAGAACCGGTTTAAACCCCCGGTGGCCTACTTTGTCACTGACTGTTCCAAGGCGGTAGCCCTATGTCAACCTTTTTGTGTTTGTGATGTCGTTTGCTTTTATTATTACTTTTGCCTTCTTGTTTGTCTGTTTGCATGTTTGTTTCTGTGTTTTGTGGTTGACTGTCCTCCTTGAATGCTACTTTCCCCGTCCGATCTTTTTATATTTCTTTGTTAGTTTCTATGTCAAGATCAGAAACTATTTTGTTGTAGATAAAATAATATTTCTAATTGGTTGTTTATTCTAAGTATATGACTTCCTGATTTTTTTAAATATTGAGGAATAGAATCAAGAATATGATTATCTCGAAAAAATACTTGGCATGTCTTAATAAGATATAATACTTTAAGAAAATGTCTGACGTGATCAGATTCCTTGTCAATATGGGGTCGGAGAACATGTAATGTGTAGCTTTGAATTATAGACGCAGTGTTTCCTGGTCGGTGTTTATATCTACTTATACAAAGGAACTGTACGCATGCAAATATTGTCTACTTCTTCATCGATCAACTTTTGTGAAGAAATGGACAAAGAGGTGAGACGTAAAAGCATACAGTGCAAACCATCGACTGATATAGTTACACGCGATTTACGTTTGAAGTTACCATTACGTCTACGACCACGAGACCTAGGTTTACGGTTTCGAATACAAAATACAGAACAACGTCAATATTCGGTTCTTTTAAAATATCTCCCCGTTGATAAGGCCAAGTGGATATGGTGTCTGAATATTGTTCATCCACTTTAGTTCTGCAATTTGTCTGACTTTTATTTTAAAGTTTTTAGTAGAATCATCATCATAAATTATATATTCAATATATTGATCAGTGACGTTCCTAAAATTATGACCTGACTGACGAAAGTGTTGGTACGAGTATTTGTTTTAACTTTTTGGGGTTACCTGTATTATAGTTATGCTCACGAAATCGAAATTTTTAAAGATCGACCTGTTTGTCCAACATAATGTGATGCACTTCAAGTCAAAACATTAATGACGTGAGATGTACGTAAATATGTGTTTATTGAATTAGTCCAGAAATCAGTAGTTTTAGTTCATTCTTTTTCCTTTTCCCGTGATTTTTCTTTTTGTTTTTTTGGTGTTGTTTCTGTTGTTGTTTTTTTAGCCAGAAGAACCACATGTATCCCTTTATTTATTTTACTATTCTAGGAAAGGTATCATTACACCTAAATTGATATAGGAAGTTACGGATATACTGACATTTCATAATAATAAATAAAAATAATGAATAAACATTTAAAATATATCTTTATTACCTTTGGTGACCCTTTTAAAAGAAATACGTTTAAAATATATATTATTATTTAACTATTCCAGAAATAGCAATAATAATTCTATTTTTACTATTATTAGTTTTCTCTTTTTTTCCACATGTATCCCTTTATTTATTTATTATTTCATAGAAATGTATCATTACACTTAAATGGGTGAACAACATTTTGACCCAACAAAATACATTTAGGGGTTCATGGACTTCTGAAAATGCGGAGAAAACATACATTTGAGAAAAGTTTGGCGTCGTTGTCTAGATTAGGTCCAAACTCTCTAGCTAGGTAACCCTATCGTCGACCAGTTTGTGCGTGTAATGTCACATGCGTTGCTTTCTATTGAGATTGTAATAAATACTGAAAAGGGGATCCCTTGGAAGTAACAAACACAAACAAGAGATAAAAGTAGCAGAATTGGTTTTATTGAGTCTGTTCATGAGAGGTAATGTCAGGTGCAACACCTCTCACGCCTCCTGGCACCGGCTTAAGCGATATTCTACTAAAGCCACACAGATCAGGGATGATCCCATAGGACAAGTAAGTAATAACACTACTCATTCGTAAGTCGTGCTTGTTTTAATGCGTGTTTTGCTGACTGTGTTTAGTGAACGCTGCTTTTCCTGTTCGACTTGTATACCTATTTGTGTTATATTGCAGGGTTTGGGAGACGAAAGAAGCTTCCTGAGATCTTTTTTTTTTTATATTTTAGTATGTGTTATATTTCGGTATACTTTGACAAGGCAGGGGAGAAAAATACCTGTGTTTCTGGTTACCCGACCGTCCCTATTTTTAGGCGCCGACCCTACAGTTTTTATAGTTATAGACAATGAAGTGGCCAAATTATCAGGTAGCACCTTAACTTTTTCTTCGAACATTCATAGATTTTGATAAGAATATTTGTCATGCAAAGATTCATATTAAAATAAATGGCAATATGGGATTATAATAGTTTTTCTAAATAAGAAATTGTATAAAAATACCATTAATTTCCGCACTGCCACGTGAAACAGATATACATTTCACAGTATCCTATATATTTGTTATTTATAGGTATGTGGTTTGATATAAAAAAAAAAAAAGAAGACTGAGAAGTGCTATAAATACTAAGCGTAATGTCAAAAATCAAACAAATATTTGCAATATAAAAGATGATGTGTGTGCGTCAGCATGATAGGACACTTAGGCTGTGTCATTCTTGAATTAAAACTTGATTAAGCCCCTAGCAAAGATGCTATATATATTAAAATAGAATCCGATTAGTTTTGACATCCATGAAAAAAAAAAGAAAAGAAAAAAAATACCTACCTACCTACCCTAATTTTTTCAACCGAGTAACCAGAAACACAGGTATTTTTCTTTCTGGCCCCACATGTGTTTTTTAAACGTGTTTGACACGTACGAGATAATGGATGCTTCATTCGTCGTGTGTGGTGAACGTATATCAAATGAATGCTCTCTTGGTGTTTCCTGTTCTTGTTAGTTAAAAGGACACGTGGTAAACTTGAAGGTTTAAATTTAGAGTCTCGATTTATTAATCCTGTACCGTTTTGTAAGCCTGGTTGCAAATAATTAAATAAAAAACGTATTGTTTATTTTTCTTCTTATTCTACTGTATGTTTAAATATATTATTGGTTCAAAATTCTCAACAGTTAGTAAAAAATAAAAATAATTAATATTAATGATTGAACTGCAAGTTACTAAGAAAAGATAACGGGACGCGGAAAAAGATTGGTGTGTCCTTTTAATCTGTATTTACTTTTGCCTCACTAGATATGTCACATTAATATTGATTAGAATGGTTCATCAAACAAAAAGATTCAAATGATTCACGAATATATTAATAAAGTATTATAGGGTTAACGGTATTGAAATATTGAATTTAAAGGTCGAAAATTGTATTTAATGGCGACGCGTTGGCGGAGATGTTACAAGATATACTGTCGCAAAAGTCAACACGTCCATACTGGTTAACCCGTTTCTAACGCATTTCAGTGTTTTAACAATGTATCTCACAAACGCTTTCAAATAAGACAAAACGACCTCACGTTTTTGACGCTTTAACGTCACATGATTGGATTTGTTACGGGTTATGCACTATTTAATCATCGCAAATTTGTGAACGTCAACCAATCGGATTGCAGGATTTTTGTCATGTGCATTATAATACAATATTAATTGACATGATTGTTCAGATCTTCCCTACTTTCGTTCGTGTATTTATTTTTGTAATGGCCATAAAACAGGAACAGACCTGAATCGCATAAAACATGGCGTCTGTCTTCAATAACTCCCTATGGGGAGATAGGAGATATTGATCCCTAATTCTTATTGGTCAGTTCATCTGTGCAGCACGCGATCGAATGTCTAATGATATTAAAGTACCGAATGTATTGCTCTGTTTTGTTTGTATGTTGATTTACGTCATTTTCAACACATGTAAGGTTATAGATGATGGTCGATTTTTTTGTGGTGAAGGCAGACCACCCACTTTATACATCCCGCCATCCATAAGAATCGACACCAACCTCGCTTACAAAGAAATATAAAAAGATCGGACAGGGAAAGTAGCATTCAAGGAGGACAGTCAACCACAAAATACAGAAATACACATGCAAACAGACAAACAAGAAGGCAAAAGTATACTAATAGCAAACGACATCACAAACACAAAAGGGTTTACAATAGGGCTACCGCCTTGGAACGGTCAGTGGCAAAGTAGGCCACTGGGGGTTTAAACCGGTTCTAGGGTGCACCAAACCTCACACTTACCCTACTGTCATCCCAATAAAACAGGACAGTGTAAATAAAGACATCCCCGCCATGATCTAATCTCTAACCAACAAGGCAGCATAAGTAAAACACAAATATGCTCGTGTAAATATAATACAAAAAAACAATAGCCTAGAAAGCCACAATGAAGGTAGTCAATGACTTGGCAGAACCAAAGTAACAAGAGAATAAACCATTAAGGGCACGACAAGAAGGATCATAGACAAACATCAAACGCCACCGTCACAATGGACTTCAGGTAGGCGTCATCATAGGGTCCACATCCTGTCCGGTCATCGTACAATTAAAGAGGAAAGCATAGTGGCGAACTGTAAAAGGGTCCACCACCAAGCATGCAGTACGTTGCAAAATGATAGGGTCATAACCTCTTTTGATAAACTTTTTAACAAGTTTAACAAAGATAGTATGAAAGTGATCATGACCAAGAATCTTACGAAGTTTATAAATCACATCACCATAGAAGTCAGGTTGTGATAGTCCTTGTCGCAGAAGAGTCCTTAAATTACTTTTATGTTTGAAAAGAAGATCAGGGTTACGATAATAAAAGTTTGCAAAGGTTTTACGAAGTTTATGGTAACGGTAACCTTGATTGAGTAGCTTTTTAGTTATACAACGATTACGAATATTAAAGTCCTCAACTCGAGTACAAGCTCTTGAAAAACGAATAAGTTGAGACACATACACCACATAAAAAGTTGCTCTGGGAACGTCCCCATCCAAGTGGGGGTAATTAACAATGTCAAAATTAAAATCATCTCTCTTGTCATAGATTTTGCTAATTATTTCACCATTTTCAATCGAGAGATCTAAATCAAGAGAAGAAGCGTTATTATCAGATATATTAGCTTTATTAAGCTGAAGTTCTTTAGGATAAATATTATCAACCATAGTTGGAAAGTTGGAAAGAAAGGGTTGTCAATGTTCAGTATGTCATCCAGATACCGAGGGGTGTCATTAAAAGCTTCAATAACATCTGCCTGGGTATCTGGTGAAAGACTCAACATGAAATCTCTTTCATAACAAAATAAAAACAAATCTGCGACAAGTGGTGCACAATTCGTACCCATAGGGATACCAACAATTTGTCTATAAACGGTGGTACCATACCTGACGAAAATATTATCTAATAGGAAGATAAGTGCTTCACAAACTTCATAGCAAGTCCATATAGTATAATTGTCTAAACTGCCGTTAGTAAAAAACGCTTTAATATTATTACATATCAAAAATGTAGTATTTTCTCTAGCGAATGTTTTTTGAATAAGAGAAATTAGCTTGTCTTTAATAAGGTGATGTGGTAAGATTGTATATAGTGTAGAGAAGTCATAAGCACTTATTGATGAAACTTGACCTTTATTGAACATTTTATCAAGAACGTCTCCTGAATTTTGTATAGACCAAAATAAATTAATCCCAGAGTTTTCATAAGCTGTATCACAATATAGTTTAATGTGATCTTTAACGACAGTAAGACAAGAAGTTAAAAGTTTGGAGATGTTTGTTGTGGTGCAGGCACTAGAATTAGAAATAAAGCGAGCCTTATACGCTTTTTATGTTATTTAGGAATCCAGTACATGGTAGGCAGTTTATTTTGCTTATCGTTTACACCAGCCTTGAAAGTAGTGCACCGAGTGATATGTGCGGAAACCACATCATCCTCAGTAGAATTAACTGGAGTATACGAATTGGTACAAGCCGAGCTCCCAGTGGGATTCGAACCCGCAGCGCTGGGAGGCGAAACTATTTACAACGCAACTCGTTAACCCTCGGCAATGGAGAACCGAAAGCAATGCACGCACTGGTTCTCTATAAAAAATATAAATCCGTTTTTCTTATTTCAAAAGAAAACCATAGTTTAGTTTCAAGGTAATGTACCTCTGAATATATTCAAGTATGGCCTTTCAAAACGACGGATGTAATTTTATTTAAAATAGTTTTAGAGTTTGTTCAAAGACAATGCCTCTCTTAATAAAATGATCTGACACAAAGAAAAGATTGAGTTTAGATCTATGCATTTAACCGGATATACTTTGTCATTTATCTATCAATGCTTTCTCTTTTGCAAATAATTATGTCGGAAACTGTATACGAAATGAATTTATCCCCATTTGCTTTAATCTGAAGGATGTTACGCCTGGAATCTTTGTAAAAAATATATGTATCTCCGTTCCATAAATTGAATGCACTTCTCTCGCATTTAAGATACCAAGCACACACATAAACCTATGTTTTAAGTACACCCCATAATTCGATATATGTATTGTCAGTTTAAAAAAATGTACGGAACAAAACAATCTCAGCTTTTTCATAGATAAAATAATGAAGAACGTAAACGGATCATTACTTTCTAAGATTTATATTATGTTTGGTTAATATTTATATAAGCTACAATGTACCTATTCATGAGATGTATTAGCTGTGTTATATGTTAAAAGTATTACGAAATGAAACGACAATTATTAAATGTATGAAACAAAGATATTGAGACTGTATATATGTAATAAAAGTACCCATGTTTTTATCAGAAATATTTACGAGACATTGTTGTATATGTTATATGTATAATTTAAAAGAACCAAGTAGGCAAAAGGTCATGAAAGTAACAGTAAAAGTAGATATAAAAATCGAAGAGGAAAAGTAGTATTCAAGGAAGACAGTCAACCACAAACACACACAAAAACAAAGAACGTCTTTAAAAATCAAAAACATGCAAGATAAGACATCACAAACACAAAAGGGTTGACAATATGGCTACCAACTTAGAACGTGCTCCTAAAGTCGCACAATATTTATACGCGAAAGAACTCGGCATATATCCCAATAAAAATCTAATAACCCCTAAATATTTAGTAAATGAATGCATATTTATAAGGTGTATCGGAAAATTTACGAGAGATTGTTATTTATGTTATAGGCTATTGCTTTTTTTTGTATTATATTTACACGAGCATATTTGTGTTTTACTTATATTGCCTATTGATGCTGCCTTGTTGGTTAGAGATTAAATCATGGCGGGGATTTCTTTATTTACACTGTCCTGTTTTAATGGGTTGACAGTAGGGTAAGTGTGAGGTTTGGTGCACCCTAGAACCGGTTTAAACCCCCAGTGGCCTACTTTTCCACTGACCGTTCCAAGGCGGTAGCCCTATTGTCAACCCTTTTGTGTTTGTGATGTCGTTTGCATTTTTTATTACTTTTGCCTTTTCGTTGTCTGTTTGTGTGTTTGTT
This sequence comes from Cyrtodaria siliqua, assembly GCA_037043455.1. NCBI lineage: Eukaryota > Metazoa > Mollusca > Bivalvia > Adapedonta > Hiatellidae > Cyrtodaria > Cyrtodaria siliqua. The sequence goes on from JAWPHD010010633.1 coordinate 64,876, forward strand.
TTTGTGTTTTGTGGTTGACTGTCGTCCTTGAATGCTGCTTTCCCTGTCCGATATTTTATCCTTCTTTATATATATAAAGGCAATAAACCAAACAGACGAATATGTAGTATAGCGATGTGAAATAAATAGTCTTTAAGATGTGTTTTATTAAACTACTATTTATTTATTTTTCACAATAACTATAAACATTTAAACAACCAGAGTTAATCTTCTACTTTCAATAAATGTACAAATTACAACGTGCAAGCAGTCCTAACATTCAACGGTGTGCGAGCTAGGCAATCAAAATGCATCTGGTAATGAAGGCAATTTCGCTTCTTATATAGCGGAGATATGTGTTCCGCCTTTTGACTGGCACGTGTGCTCTCAACAATGGACTCTGACTTCCGAAACTTGTTCTAGGTCACCAAAACTGGGGTTAATCGTACAAATCTCCTCTTTTTGTGGTAAACAAGATAATTAACCTATTTTGCAGCCTAGTGGTTGCAGGGTTCTTATATAAGCCTCCCAATCTCTACACGTGGGTTGGTCATGACAGAATCAGCCGTACCTTGCCTCGAGTTATCATTTTGTTACTAAAAATATGGTTAATTAGATGATTAACTTTCATGTGCGTCAGTCATGAACTTTCGGCCGTTTCCAAAGGTCCACACAGGACAAATGGGCAAACACATGTCTCTACACAAACAATGCAATTAAGCTACTTCTATGACAAATGACATGCCTATGCCATTACGAGGTGACCCATTTTAGTGCAGTGTCCGATTTTTCATAAGTGCTTCTTGATGGGCAGTGGCCATGCTATACACATGTATGAATATGTTGGTCACCTAGTTTTTGACACAATACATGTATTGACCAAACATAAGTGCAAGATATTAACTTACTTAGAACCCCAGCTCTATACAGCTATATTAAAAAAGGTCATCACGTAGATGAAGTAATTATGTGTGTAAGGTTAGTTTTCTTGAATAAGTAAGTAATATAAAGATATGATTCCTCTGCTACGTATGTTATTAATAGCTGTCGGAAATCAGACAGGCAACCAAATAAAACTGACCACAAAGATCAGATGATATGTTTGTGTCCATATTCAGGTAATGCCACTACGGTTAATTGTCAGGTAATTAGTCAAGAACACAAGTCCGTCCCGATATAAAGCCCGTACTAGCTGTGAAACGTATGCGGCCATTTACAACAATGGAACGTTCGTTTTGTTTCTAATTACAGGTATGTGAAATGTATATATAACTTCTATACAGTTTATTGTAAATATTTAAAAGGCGCTGGAGTCAATATGTAAATGTGTAAGTAATATCTGCGTTAAATAGTGGCATATAAACAATATGAATATGTAATAGAATAGCATATTTAGAATGGTCGTGAATAATATGCTTGTAAAGAAGCTATGAATGTTAATATGTAAAGAACGGTTTGTTCTCCTGTTGCTCTGCCTTCTGCAATGTCACTGAGTACTTGCTTTGTGTCTTTCTAGGCTTTTATATATATATATATATATATATATATATATATATATATATATATATATATGGAATATTATTGTTCAACAGTGCTTTACAACTTATCCAGTGTTTTGAAAGATTTTTTCGTTAGATGTATGATTTTCTCTACCATACATATATATATATATATAAGGGTGAGAAAATACCTACATCTACAAAATACCTTTCAAAAAGCACTGGATCCCCGAGGGGATACGAAAATGTTGGAATAAATTAATAGATGGGGAAAAAAACATTTATACAGTGCTACAGTTTATAAAAACCAAAGCGCTTACAAACCCAAGGCGTAAGCCGAAAGCGCTTGGGTTTTTATAAACTGTTGCACTGTATAAATGTTTTTTCCCCATCTATATATATATATATGTAATGAGTTATTTGTTTTATATCTAATTATACTTATATTGAGTATTAATGCTTCCTTGTTAGTTAGAGAATACAACCTGGCGGGTATATTTTTATTTACACTGTCCCGTTTTGTTGAGGTGACGATAGGGTACGAGTGAGGTTAGATGCACCCTATAACATGGTTAAAACCCCAGTGGCTTTTTTGCCACTAACCGTTCCAAGGCGGTAGCCCTATTGTCTATACTTTTATGTTTGTGTTATCATATCATTCCTCACATGAACACAAATTTGCAAGGGATAATGGACTATTCTAGATTTTATTCGTACCCTACCCGTCTCATCTCCCACTAATAAGGAAGGACTTAAATAGTTTCCAGTGTGCGGGGTATGGAATTGTCGACGTGCTTATAACCAGGTTTTCTATTGGAAAAGTCTGGTTATTAGATTGGCAAATGCCGTTTGAAAGGCGGATGGGCGGTCGCGCGTCAAACTCACGGTTTCGGCTTAATAACGTTAGTTAGCAATGAGATATTACGACTAAACATCACGTGTAGTTATCTTAATTATATCAATTTGGCTTGCATTTGATGTCACTGTGGTCAAGGTCAAAGGCGCCGTTATCAAAAATAGAAAAAAAGTTTCCACTCAATAACTTTTGTTAGGAATGAGAAATTGCGACAAAACGGGTGTGTAGGTATCTGATATGGAATGTTAGCTTGGGATTGCGCTTTAGACCACTGGGGTCAAGGTCACTGTTACTGCAAATAGAAAATATTTTTTGAGCTATAACTTTAGTTATAAATGAGATATTGCAAAGATATGGGCAGCTTATATGGAAAGGAAGCTTGGGATTGCATTTGAGGTCACTGGGTCAAGGTCATGTCACTGTTACTTAAATAGACAAAAATGGATTCTGGGCAATATCTTTAGTTAGGAATGAAATGTTGAAGTGAAACTTGGTGTGTATTTGCCATAGGTTATATGGGAAAACATATTGGAGCGATTTGTTTGTATTTGTTTGGATGGTGTTTTACGTCATTTTCAACACATATATATTTTGTGGTGAAGGCAGACAACCCACTTTTCATGGGTAGGACCAGTACTGTACACCACCGCCATCCGTAACAGTAGAATTACAAGTCGATCTCCCAGTGGGATTTGAACCCGCAGCGGTGAGAGGCGATAAGGTCTAGAACGTAACGTCGTTAACCCCTCAGCCAAGAACTCTGTAACAGAATTGACTAAACGTGCTAGTTAAATGTATGAATATGATTAGAGTTAGTTGTAAGCCACAGGCACCCGACACAGAGCTAGGACAGTAACAGATGGACTTAAGAGTGATTAAAACATTAATTAAATGATTTCTGGACCCAAACAAATGTTTATATATATTTATATATATTATATACTGAAAGGTATTGAACTCCTAAAATGGTCAAAAACCACCAACAGTTCTATACTACTTGATATTTCTCGGTACGTAAGATAGCCTGGGCAGCATAACCTGCGCATGTCACAAGCAGATTGATACATATAACCAATAAAACATAAACTGTCATTCAATCTCTCGTACTTTTTTTGTACCAGAGAATCAAATATACCAACTTGCGCGAATTCCAGTTCAATGATATTCTATAGGTCTAACGTGGTCGCATGCGTTAAAAACGACTGATAACATAATGGGGTAATTAATTCAAACGGATACCTGAAGCACCGATAATGAACATATTCGGTGGGAAGTTCTTTCTCACACATTTATAGAATTTCGAACGTGGTAAATTAAAATACACATACAACCTATTGAGATTTTGTGTTGTTTCGTTACAACGCAAATACTGGAGCGAACTTTGTAGAAACCTTATGGAAAACCTGATTTTCGTGGAATTTCCACTTCCTTGTTTCTTGTTTAAGAAAATCCAGTGGGGTGGATACTTTTTTCCAGGGCTTGGATGTGGGTGGCGAAATTTTCCAGCGGGGAGGGATAGGTGGCTGGGGAATGGAATGGATTTCAAGAGGGGTATTTATGGGGGAAATCAGAGGGCGGAGTGTCTGTGCTTTCGAGATTTTTCAATGAGGCTGTGGTAAGGAAATGGGCGGGCTGTTTATAAAAAAGGGGTCCAAGGGGTGTTTTTGAGATTTTTTCCAGGGCGATAAGTTTTCAGGTAGTTCTAGGTGAAGGAGCATGGGGCAAAAAAGGGTATGATAATGGACCTTTGGAAACGGCCGAGCACGACACATACGAAATATTGCAGTCTCGGTTTGATTGAGATTGTTCATGAGCGGTAGTGAAATATGCTAGCTACCGCTATGGGAGTGGGTGGTGGAGCGTGTTTATGAAAACAATTCCCGTGTGTACTGGGGTAACGAAGGGTTTTCCAGGGGTTGTGATTATGGGGGGAAATAGATTTTTAGAGATTATTTAGGGGAGCGGTGGTAAGGAAGGGATTTTCATAATTGTATGGATAAGTATTCCAGGGGAGTGTTTTCCTGTTTGCTTTTCACGGGGGCTGTTTTCAAGATTTTCCAGGTGGGGGAGCTGGGGTAAGGAACGCATTTCGATTATGAGGGGTGTGCGCTGTAAAAACAAAATAATCCAGTTTTTGTTTGTTGTTGTTGTTTTTTCCTGGATGGGATGTTTATCAAAATAAATTCAGAGAGGGAACGACAATGACAATAACAATGGTGAAGAACAGATTGCAGTCTAGAGAATTGGACCACGGAGAGTTATATCAAGATTATGTTACATAAACTGCATAATATAGGTTAATGAATTTGTATGGCGAACTATTATGCTGGCAAACGAGTAATATTTTTCCATTTGATATGAAAGTATATAATACAAAGGTGTTGTTTTTTGCTTTTATTTTTCACAATACATAATCATAGCACACCTACTATAAACATTGCAATACATTACGAATGATGCCTACTATAATGAACTCTGTATACAAATTAATACCTTTTTTGTCATACTGTTAGCAGTCAATTACTTTAATACAATGTATTATAAGCTAAGGAAAATAGGAGAAAACTTCAATGATTTAACGTATAAGACAGATAAGATGTAGAAATTAACAAGAAAAGAAAATCGAACACGCAGTCGCAAATGCCTCTATGTTGCATGTATACACTGTGCGTCATGTAAACAATATATAAATAGTTAAAAACTTTTTTCTTTAAAAAATAGATCGTTTTAATTTTAAACTGAGCCCCACTATTACCTTATACGATAGTTTTAAAATATTTGCTTTTGCTATTTCATGTATGTATACTGAAAACAATAAGTTTAGCAAGTCCTTATGTACATTTAGCTTAAAGAAATTGAATGCTATTTTATAATGTGAAGTATTAAAAGATATTTGCATAACATAGAGTGATCTTCACTTTCACTAATTAGTTGTGATCCAATGTAAGTATCGACGTTATCTCCCATTTAGTTAAAACAGCATATTTCAGATTTAAAAATACCAATATGATAAAGAACATGGTTAAACGTCACTAAATAACAGTTCTCTGTTTCAAGTTTTAAAAACCGCAAAATCAATGGATACGAACAATGTCAATATCATGCAATAATGAACCAAAGTTTCAAAAAATCAAAATTACCTCCCTTTACATTGACATAAGAACGAAATTATAATACCTGTAAAGCAGGTAGATTAACACATTTTGTTATTTCTTCTCGCAGATATCGTTTCAAACACAATGCTCTGCATATATCTGCTAATTATTTTAATTACATTGTTAATGACCTCTGCCACACATATCCTTTTTAATGAATTTGCCATGCAATTTACTTGCTAAACTTATTTTTATCAGTATATATTCCACATGTTAGTTTATACATTTACTTTCAAAAAGTGGATTGTTTGTGATAATTAGATGCAAAACAACAATATATTGTTTTAAGAAATGGTCTAAGAAGTATGTCCACTGAAATACAAATAATAGATAATTAGAGCTGGTCCTCGTTTATTGAAATTGACCGGTATTTAAGAGTTAAATTGTATTGTTATCTGCATTCATTGGAATATAACTGCAATTGCCTAATAACACTGCCTAAATAATACCCGAAGGGCATTATCAAAACTGTGTGATTAGGCAATTGCAGTTACATGTATTTTGAAATTAACGCACAAATACCCTCATGATAATCCATTAAAACTAATTATTATAATAAAATAATTATTTGACATGTTTTAGTCTGTGTTATTTTCCAGGAATGGCGGATGAATACACTAAATGGCACTAAATGGCAAACTTTCCAAAAATAGTCATTCATACAGTTCATTCAAAAATGAATGTAGTATAAATTGATCATGTGGTCCTCCCTTAACCAATCAAATTGTTTGTTTTATCTAAATGTTCGAATGACTGCAGTTAGAACAGTTTTGCACATGCAAAGCATATATTTTCGTGAGTATACAGTACATGCTCGAGGAAATGGCTTAAAATCTATGCTATGTCAGGAAAATACAACACAGCGCAAGTTGACGAAATTTAACAAATACTGATAATAAATATACGTATAAAATGCACATACAGCAACTCGCTTAAGCTCGTTTACTCATATACAGTGAGTTGGGGCGGTGGGGTGGGGGTTTAGGGTATAGAATCACCGTTTGGATTAAACATCTAAATTTAAATGAAAGAAAAATGTCTTTTAGTTTCCGATTTAGATTTACCCTTTTAGTTGTACGATAGCGAAATTTCTGAAATTATTGTTCTACACATAACTATGAAGTTTTTAATAGTGTTTTTGCACCAATATTTACAATATTTCCGTATACGAGGGTGCTTAAACAAGTTCTGTCACTAGGCATATATCCTTTGAACTGGATATTACACTGAGATAAAGTAGTGTATTTATCGTACTACTGGATTCGCTCTCTTAAATTCCACAACAAAAAGGAAACATTTCCGTTTATTTATACCCCTGTATTACCTCCCCCTACACACCTTTTGGATACTGGCATCTCTGAAAATGTCCTTGTTACAAAACGTTGTAAAAATTATTTGAATAATTCTATGCTTTTAAATTTTCTTGTACGCCATCTGTTGTTATTTGCCTATAATCCATGAAAATGATTGTCAAGAATTCGGAAAGGTCTTGCTGTAAACCAGATATGAGTGAATGCATATCCCTTAATTTTAGCGGAAATAACACTGATTTTCTTCATTTTGTTTACGGAAATGTTATAATATCTTTTAAATGTCGTAATTATTCTCATAGTATTAATATGTTTTCATATTTTTTTTACAAATCCTAGTCCTTCAGTGTTTAAATTTCATATTCAACACATTTATTGTAGAATTTTGCACAATGTTTAGTGAAAATATTGATCATCCAAAAACGCTATTTCAGAAGACTGCCCTTCCATTTTATGTCCGTTTATCATTAAATTAATTTTACATGTTAGCTTAAAATGTTAATTTCTAAGACAATGCCTTTTCATCTACCATGCTTAAATTCTGAATTTTGTAATGCACAGATATAACTGGTAATGTATGAGAAATTTCAAAGGTCTTCGACAAGTACTTAAAGAGAAACAGGCATTTAAAAAAGTAACAGTTAACATACCTGAAAAAGCTCAGGACGAAAATGCCTCAGTATGTATAAGTGATGTATATTAAATGTTCCATAACTTTCGTCACACAAAAGATAAAGCATTCATTTTACCATCAATGGAATGGTATTGAAACTCTCTTTCATTTGGTACCAAACATCAACACTCACAATGAGCACATAATTGTTAAAACGCGTTAGTGACAGAACTTATTGAATGACCCTCGTATCTCTAGAAGACTCAAGTCCCACACTTTAACAAATTAACTTATTTGATGATAACAGTTTTACCTTTGTCCCTACCATTTCTTATAACAGCAAATACTTATATCTCAATTTATTGTGACAGATTGATTTTTTCCTTTCAAAACACACTTCATCAGGGTATTAAAAGATCATTTTTCTGAGGGATGTCTCACATAGCGATACATTTTGCATCGAAAAATGCACCAGATCATTTCACCACTGATTCATGAAAATTTACTATTATGTCGCAACTTCTGTAAAACATGTATATGTATAACACGCCATTTTTGCATTTTGATTTTCTTACCAAAATGAAATATAAGACGACACATGTGAAGAGCGGACAGTGGGTTTTCATTATCAAATGTATGTTAACGTGTTCCAAAGCTGTAGTTTCGTGTCAAAGAGATCGCTCACATGCCAAATTATCGAAACCAATCAGATTGCAGATCATGGCATTTGTAATATACTATTTAATAACGCAACAAACCAACTGCGCCAAAGGCACAGTCTGTTAGAGCGTCGTCTACTAAGTGTCTAAGATTCGAGCCTTATATAAGGCAACATTTTTTAAACCATACAATGTAAAGATATTTCAAAAAATATTATACGAAACTACCACGGAATAAAACTGATAGGTTCCGACAATTTTTCATTTGAGTACTCTGCAAAACACAAACCATAGCAAAGCACAAACCATAGCAAAACACAAACCATAGCAAAACACATGAGAATTAATATGGTTATCTACCCCATATTTGATGTTTAGAGGTATACATTGTTAACATAGCAACTAAAATACAACTTTGCGTTACAGTTTTACATTTTTTAAAATGCGTTTTTAGTTTGTTTTCTAACAACAACATATTGATTTACTACATTCGACAATTAACATAAAGGCAATGAAATAATACATTTGGTTTGCCTATTCTATATACACATCGTATCGTAAATGTTTTCCAACAATTAAAAGCCTTTACTTACGATACAATTGTATCTCTGATAATTTCAATATTTTAATGCGAATTGACTATGAAACTGCGAGTGTACAAAATTATATGTTTGCCATACATAATGCATGTATTAACAAAGTAGTGATAGCTTGTATAAAAAGCTCCTCCGAACACAGTTTGAGATCCTCTAGTCAGAAGAGAGAAAAAAGCATTGTTTTAAATTACACGAGTAAATACACTAGCTAATTCTAGCTTTTTTGTAATTTCAAAAAAAAATAAAAAATTATCAAACTGTAAACTTTTTCTCAAACATACAGTTATGATGTGAACACATTTATGACCTATTTTGCAATGGAAAAGTTTACGTTTTGAATCACTGAAGTATAGTTGGTTAGAAATTAAATTACAATCGCAATGGTTTTACAGCCGTCATTGGGCTATATCCCAATGTCAAAACACATTTATTTACAAATTTTGAAACAAACATGTCCCAGTTGAAAAACATATGTAATAATTATTGAGTATGAGGTGAACTTGGGCGTTACCCTCTTTAAATTACGAGATATATAAGAATTATTAAGTATTGGTGTAAAGTAATAAATACTAATAACATTCTGATGAAAAAGCTCTATGAACAAGGTGTATATGATTGTGAAAGAGGTTGTAAAAATTGGGTTTCGAATGTAAAAAAGTTATTATCTGATTATGGTTTTGCCTATTTATTTAACAATCAGGATATGCTGAATGTAAAAACATTTCCATGTGTTTTTAAACAACGAATAATTGACTGTTTTAAGCAAGAGTGGTATGGGTCAATTGACAGCAGCGCTGTTCTTGAAAACTATAAATATTTTAAATCTGATTTTTCATATGAACACTATCTAAATGTTTTACCTAGCAATTTGAGATTCTTTGTTTCTAGAATAAGATTAACTACACATTCTCTTAACATACAAACTGGACGGTATGCAAGAAATCGCATACCGAGAAATGAAAGATATTGTTTATGTTGTAACTCACAAGATCTGGAAGACGAATACCATTTTATATGTGTGTGTCAATGTTACAATGAACTAAGAAAAAAATATATTAAAAGATATTACCACCAGAGGCCATCTATGTTCAAATATATAAAATTGATGAAAACTTCAAACAATGATATATTACTAAATTTGCGAGGTATATAAAATGTGCTTTTAATGTTAGACTTTCTATTTTGAATGCTTAGTATAAATATTATATTGTTCATCCTCTAACTATGATGATGTAAACTATACTGACAGTTGATTTATATACTCTGTTTACGTGACTTTGTTATATTCGTATATTGTATATATGTTTTGAATGACGATGTATGGTGTTGGGGGGGGGGGGGGGGGGGGGGGGGGGGGGGTGGGGGGGGGGGGGGGGGTGTTCCTGCTGTGGGACAGTCAGAGACAATCGTATAAATATGTCTCAATAAAAGATAAATCATTAAAATACACACAACTTCCATTAAAGGGACAAACGGCAATCTTGATTTTTAAAACATTACGGTGTCCCGTTAGTGTTTCTACATAACATGCATTTTTCAATCATTAATGTTAATTATAAGAATCGTATGAAGCAACTTGTTTTTGTATATTCTGACTTTTGATAATATTGCACCAATAATATATTTCAACATTTGGTAAAATAATGAGGAAAATTGAAAACTCAAAAAAAAAAGTTAATAATAATGATATGCAAGCATGTTTAAAGTCAAAATGTCACTGAAATAATAAATCGAGAAGCTAATTTTGATGTTTAATAAAACCTTGAAGATTGCCGTGTGTCCGTTTAATATCTGGTAATAATAATATCAATGTGTTTGACAATATCCATAAAAGGTGTTAAAACAATGTTTGTTTACGTTATTTTCAACTCATGCAAAGTTATATATGACGTTTTTTTTGTGTTTTTTTGAAATTTTCTTTGCGGTGGAGGCACACGATCCACTTTTTCTGGGTAGAACCAGTACTGTACACTTGCCGCCATCCGTAAGAATCGAGACATTCTCACTTACAAGTCTAGCTCCCAGTGGGATTCGAGCCCGCAGTTAAAATAATGAAGTATACGCTTATGTTCCTGCTGCATGAGACAGTCAGACACTGGTATAAATATGTATCAATGAAAGACAAGACATTAAAATAGACACAACTTCCATGCCTACACGGCAATCCTGATTTTTAAAAATTTGCGGCGTCCTGTTGGCTTTCCTACGTAACATGCATTATTTCTATCATTAATTTTAATTATAAGAATAGTATCAAGCAATTTGTTTTTGTATATTACTGACTTTTGAGAATATTGCACAAATAGTATATTTCAACATTTGATAAAATAGCGATGAAAATTGAAAACTCAATTTTTTATTTAATGATATGCAAGCAGGTTTAAAGTCAAAATGTCACTGGATTAATAAACCGAGAAGCTACTTTTGATGTTTAATAAAACCTTCAAGATTGCCGTTTGTCTCTATAATAGCTGGTAGTAATAATATCAATATGTTTGACAATATCAATAACAGGGGTTAAACAATGAAGATTGCACATATTTTACTGCTGCATGAGACAGTCAGAGACATTGGTCAATCTTATTAAAATCATACCCTTTACCACGCTACGATACTCTACACAACAAGGATCGGACTACACTCCATTGCAGGCCACGTCAGATTGACCTTACGATTAGCCAATCAGATTTCAGCCTACAGAATTGCTCGGTATAGACTGCTTCACTGCGCATGTCGGTTTTATTAAAATGCTTTGGAGCAGTTTACGCTCGGCATTGAAAGAGACAATGTCCGTAACTTTTAGTATATACTTAAAACACAAAATAATTGCGTTGACAAACATAATACACCAATCATTATTGTATATGTACTGCAAAAAAAATAATGAAAAGGTTGTTTGACGGAATTTAATAGCGGTTCAAAAAAATTACCGATTCGTGGGACTAAACCCACGCTAAAATAACACTCGCATGTCATCAGTCGAGTACGCCAACAAGTGAGCTAAGCGGGCCAGATGTACTATGCCTTACTATTTAGAGTATTAATGTCGTAATAATTTATTATTTTTTTCAAAACACACATGGCAGCGCCCATACTTTTCTTCGTGTCTGGATATAAAACATGCCATTTTGTGCATTTCTTGTAATAACACACGAATACTTTATCTTTATTCTGATATAGATCTAGATCTATGTGTTTTATGTGGATTTTGTTTGTTCAGTTCACTCGAACATGCATATAAAACGCGCGATTGCATTGGTTGAATTTAGTTGATCTTCTCATGAATATTGATTAGAGGGAGTGTGGTCAAATCCTATAGCGGAGAGTATCAAAGCGTAATTAGCATATGATTTTAATGAGATTGAGACATTGTTATAAATATGTATCAATAAAAGATAAGACATTAAAATACGCACAACTTCCATTACTATCTGGTAGTAATAATATCAATGTGTTTGACAATATCCATAAAAGGGGTTTAACAATGAAGTATAATAGTGTGTACCTGCTGCATGAGACAGTCAGAGACACTGGTATAAATATGTACCAATAAAAGATAAGACATTAAAATACACACAACTTCCATTAATATCTGATAGTAATAATATCAATAGGTTTGACAATATCCATAAAAGTGGTTAAGCAATGAAGTATACACCTGTGTCCCTGCTGCATGAGACAGCCAGAGACACCAACGGTATATATATGTATCAGTAAGACATAAGAAATTAAAATACACACAATATTAGTTTATATTACACCAAACCGTCTTAGAGAGTTGTCAACAACAGTCAAGCAAGTTATAAACGTAATGGTCACCAAACACAATCAATCTAAACAAACATGGCGGTCACCCACTTATACCAAAGGAAAGCAATTCGTGTTTGGATAACAATTGCCGAGCTGGTTATATATAATTACATGTATAGACTGAATTATGACTTTTCTAATATCTTTGACAGAATGCAACAGACATGCTTCTTGTAAAACAAACAAAAAGGGCCTGCGTTACCTGGTCAATACATTCGAAAGCTGCCCAAGGCAAACCTTTTGAGAGCTGACACTAATGCCGCCCGAATGTTTTTAAAATACTTCTGATGGCCAGTGAATGATAGGTGAGCACCGGCCTGTGCGAATACCTGGATCTGACTTGAAGGGTCCCAAAAGCCATTATATCCTAGAAGCATGCTGAATCATTCAATGGTTTCAACTTATCATTCAGAAAATGATTAGTCCTATCAACGCGTTGATTGAACCAGACTTTGTCGACAGGGTATTTCGTAAATACTGTAGGGGTTAGTCTATGCAAGATCTGCATTGTCACAAAAAAAAACTCACTTTAACCGTATTTATCAGCGTTTTAACTATATCAACGATGTCGTCCGACACGTTCTCTGGCGTGAGTAAAGGATTGCACAGATCGTTAGACCCAATCTGCAAGATAACAATGCCTGTTGCCAAAACCTCTACACCAGACATATGTTTATGCCTTAACGAATTTACCGTTCCATCAGGAAAACCAAACACTGTATCATAAAATCCTGTGCTGTCAAATTCATTGAATCTGTATACTCTGAATTGCTGTGTTCAATGAAATCCTTAAAATATGAAATAAATGAATGTCCTAAAAGCATCACTTTGAAAACCATTGTCTTGATTAGAACCCCGTAATGCCCGACTTCTCATAGCATACTGTTAATATACTGCTGGGTGACCGCTATCTTATTTGCTAGACAAAATATTATGTAAACAAATCCATGCTTCTCCGCGGTAGAATACCGTTAAACGTCCACGTAATCCAAAGTACTGGTTACTTATACATCATATGTTGATTGAGAACATGTATAGCCTCGGTAAATAATAAAATAAATGTCAATTCAATCATCGAATTAGTCAAACAAGATTGTGACTGGTCGCTTTTAAAGATGAATGGCCACTCTTTTTGTAGTATTATCAATTAACAAATTTAACTCTTAAACATCGTTTCAACATTTCTTGATAGTCTTGGAGAGAAACATATATTGAAAACCGCTACTAAGTTGTATGTAAAAATAAGTATTATTTGCATGACGTAGATACTACTTTTATCACTGCGTGACTGTACGGGGAAATGAGGTAGATCTGAATTGTATAGCTGCACAACTATTGCCAGATAATTGATAAATACATTTACCTGTGAATTAATTTACCTGTTTAAAGTTTTCTACGTCATTAAATAAAATCGTATTCTCGCTTTTCACAGATATTATCTTGTGTGAATTGTAAATATCTATTATTGTGTACTGATTTCGATTTAAATAAACATAAACACGTCCATGACAACAAAACATGGCCGGAGAACTTGAACTGGTCTTAAACTGGCCAATACTGAGGTTGGTTCTTTTATAATGATCAAAGCACTAAGAGAACTTCAAGATGTTTTCTTTACCATCGGTTATTTTATGAATGCAATAAAATTCATAAAAGAAAATCAGCTACAGTATCGTTAAATGTGATTATTTCAAGTTTGGTATAGTTTCAATAATTAATTTTCAATCGTTTTGTTTTCTATAATGTTGATTTAATCGACATCAGTGTTGACATTTACTTTAACATTTATCTCAATAGTGTCAAGAAATCACAATTGTCATCGGCAGGAGAAACAGTTTTTTAGTTCGTTTCTGAATTTCGATCCACTGACAAAATACAGCCAGAAATTGAGGGCCCCATTAAGGGAAGCAACAGCTCTCAGGACAGAAAACCAGTCTCCCAAATACTCATTTGACATAACTTCTCGTCCATTGACAACCATGGTGAATATGCTTATAGGGGATAGCGTAATCATGAAAGCAAAGTTAACCAAAACGAGTGAAAACGTAATCGACGAATTGCCTTGTCCAGATGTAGTTGTCATATGCTGACGCTGTCTACGGGTTCTCGCCAGCTGTACCATGATGATAAGATTGCCAAAAAATATAACTAAATATGGAATCGTGAATACTATCAATAGGTCTGCTATGTTCATAATAGAGAAAAACCTATCAAAAAATTGTCCTTGTTTTACCCAGCATATTAGTCCAAATCCTTCGCTCATTCTAAGTTGAAATCCAATTAATATTGGTAGGTTTATACCATAGATCACAGTCCAGATTGAAACAACGACGATCACGGCTGTTTTGTTGGTACAAATCGTTTTTATTTTGTGTGGTCGTATGACGCATAGAACCCGTTCTATGGTTGCAGATACAAGTAGCCATGACGATATTTGACGACTAGAACTTGACAGAAACATATACAACTTGCAAAAAGGATCGCCCGTCAGAGTGACATCGACTTCCAACGTCTGTCGTAAACATATTGAGAAGGGGGTGACGAGAATCAAAATGTCGGATATAGCAAGTGCCGTTAAAAACACGACGGTCGACGACTTCCGGAAACTGCTGCGCGACAATGTGAAGATCATCAAAACGTTTCCTGATAAACCAAATATTACTATTAAAAGCAACACTACTTGGTTTGTGTAAACTGTTATCGCGCTTGTTTGTAAAGGAAATACCGGAAATATTGTGACATTCGAACAGTTACCCACCTCGCTTGTTGCATTGTGTGAACGACATATGTTTCTGAAAACGTCCATATTTAAGTTCTTCATATTTTCAAAATTGTGAAATTATCTCCTAATACAATGTTTTACAATTTCTCAATTTGTGTCACAATTACCTAATTCCGCTTTCCTCTCATGATGAGAGATGTTGAACACCTTTGTCTGCCTGACAATGTCTGACAATACAACGCGGTGGTAGCTGACGTTTTATACCCACTTTCCAACACGTGTGTGATTGATGTACATCCACGGAAAAGTTTACCAATATCTATAATAATATTCTAAATGTGCCGAGGTTAGAGAATATGGGAAATATCGAATCAGAACGCCCAGTTAAATCATGAAATGAAGTACGTTTTTTTTTCTACAAATTATCACTTTCATATAATGTAATTGAACATTCCGACAACCGATGACTGAATGAGTGTCTGTTTCAGCAAAGAAATTAAAAGAAAGAAATTTACTATAACAAATAAATAACTTTAAATGTAACAATTCCGCTAAAGGTTACAAACTCCGTTAAAGGTAACAGTTCACCGTGAAAGAAACAACTGCTAAAGGTCCCATTTTATCGGGATAACAATAAGGTAGAGGTGAGATATTGTGCACCCTAGAACCTTCTTTAAACCCCAGCGGCGTTTTTTGCCACTGACTATTCCAATGCAGTAGCTCTTGTGTCAACTCTTTTATGTTTGAGTTGTCATGTCTTGCATTTTAGTCATCTTTAAAAAATAAATTTGTTTCTATGCTGCTTTTGGTTGACTGTGTTCCTTGTATGCTACATTTCCTATTCAACTTTTTTATTTAGCTGCTTTTACCACTGAAAGTATATTAATATCATGAAGTTATATACATGTACTTAGACGTAAGTACTAACCTAACAACACTGGTGCTCCATGATCCTGAAACTAAAATTAAATCATATTATATTACTCATTAAAGCAAGTTAATATCTATTTGTTTAGCTGATATAATCACTGTCGTAATCGAGTTACGGAGGGGACTTCCAAGATGGCGGAACAAACAAACGACGGAGGTAAGTGTTATGTTTAGAAGCTCAGATTACTTGAGTTTGCTTTTATAAAACAAGGGAACCGCATTTTAGATAGAAGAATATACCTTGAGTTACACTTTATGAACTAAGATGGGCAAAATTAAAGCCACAAGTGGCACTCACAATTGTCAGTAAAAGAGTTTGAGATTGGAAACGGCCGAACACGACACGTACGAAATATTGCAGTCTCGGTTAGATTGAGACTGTTCATGAACGGTAGTGAAATATACTAGCTACCGCTTACGCCCTCTAGCCCCGGGTTGGGCAGAACTCAATATTCATAAAATCAATAGTAGATAATTTTAACCATCCCGAAGATGGCGGTGGACATAGAGATATATACTTCCCCGATGTCCAGCGGCGTATTGTCCCAGTATCTAACAAAATACTATATATACCCCGAAGTGCGAAATAAGCGAAATTGAATTGATCCACTGAACGTTCCAAGGCTGTATCGCCATTGTCAACCATTTTATGCTTGTGATTTCATATACCTTGCCATTTATTCACCCTTTTAATTGTGTTTTATTCTATGCGTTTTTTGGTTGACTGTGATCCTTGAATACTTGTTCGAATTTTATATCTACATTTCTTTCCCAGGAGTCATTAATTTACATGCTGACCATTTTCAACAATCATTGAAAACGTCGGCTTAATTATATAGGTGCCGCCAGCTCTTGAATAATTCACATAGTTACAAGAAGCATTATTTTCTAATTAACGACTGCACAATCACGATGTATAAAAAGTGCTAAAGCTATATAACTTTCTACAATGTAACTGAGGTATATACGATACATATGAAGTGCTATGACAATAGATCAAATACATTTAACTTACCCTTTTTATTAATGTCTTCATCACGCATTCGGCATTCGAAGTGGCACAAATTTATGTTTCCAATGATATATGCAACATTACGACGCTTATTCCATTGTTTAATATGGAAAGCATCGGCTGCCTTCTGTTGGCCTTTTGCATTTTGTGCAGTACGCTTTGTAAGTCGTTTCGTGCATTTTCTAAGTTGTTATGTGCATTTTCTAAGTTGTGATGTGCATTTCGTCAGTTGTTAGTTGCATTTCGTAAGTTGTTGTGTGCATTTTCTAAGTTGTCCTGTGCATTTTCTAAGTTGTTATGTGCATTTTGCAAGTCGTCTTGTGCATTTTTTAAGTTGTTATGTGCATTTTCTAAGTTGTGATTTTCGTAAGTTGTTATGTGCATTTAGTAAGTTGTTATGTGCATTTTCTAAGTTGTGATGTGCATTTAGTAAGTTGTTATGTGCATTTTATATGTTGTCATGTATATTTTCTAAGTTGTCCTGTGCATTTTCGAAGTTGTTATGTGCATTTTGCAAGTCGTCTTGTGCATTTTTTAAGTTGTTATGTGCATTTTCTAAGTTGTGATTTTCGTAAGTTGTTATGTGCATTTTCTAAGTTGTCCTGTGCATTTCGTAAGTTGTTATGTGCAATTTCTAAGTTGTCCTGTGCATTTTGTAAGTTGTTATGTGCATTTTCTAAGTTGTTATGTGCATTTTATAAGTTGTCCTGTGCATTTCGAAAGTTGTTATGTGCATATTGTAAGTTGTTATGTGCATTTTCTAAGTTGTCCTGTGCATTTCGTAAGTCGTTATGTGCATTTTGTAAGTTGTTATGTGCATTTTCTAAGTTGTCCTGTGCATTTCCTAAGTTGTTATGTGCATTTCGTAAGTTGTGATGTGCATTGTTCAAGTTGTGATGTGCATTGTTTAAGTTGTTCTGTGCATTTTCTAAGTTGTTATGTGCTTTTAGTAAGTTGTTATGTGCATATTCTAAGTTGTCTTGTGCATTTTTTGACCATTACATTGTCTGCCGTACACGTTCTGTCTCCACGATAGATACGTTTATAGATTTTGTCCCTTGTTTATCAGAACTCTGAGAGAGAAGAGAGAAAAGGGGGCGGAGAAGGGAGATAAAGGAGGGAGAAAGGAGAAATGGGGGAGGGAGAAGACGACCTCACGTAGCCCCTACCCATCAGTGTGGGAACTAACAAATAATAATAATAATAAATTGAAAAATATATTTAAATAAAAGTAATATTAACGTGCTATTTGTTGAAAACAAACATATTTTAAGTTTTCCTGAAAAAAGTCCCAGAGTATTTAAAATATGTTTGTTTTCAACAAATAACACGTGAAGTCCAGACTCTATTGAACCTATACCTTTAGGACGTCCTATTGGTCAAAAGATGGAGGGCTATAAACCTTAGGACTACACACAAAGACAAACAAATAACACGTTATTTTTTTATTTTATTTTTTTTTCAGACCAAGATTTATTAACTCCACGTCAGACAATCCCTTAAACATTTTGAAATCAGTTTTATATTCTAAAAATTTATTGTATAATGTACCTAGCCCAATTTCTTTTATCTAGGCAGAGCATAGCGTCCGCTCCTGGAGCCGCCATTTCTACCGGTGTTTCCTTCAAAACTTATTCCGATAAAAAGTCTACTTAACGACGACTTGTAGTTTGCACAAGACAACTTACGAAATGTACATAACAACTTAGAAAACGCACATAACAACTTAGAAAATGCACAAAACAACTTAGAAAATGCACAAGACAACTTAGAATATGCACATAACAACCTACGAAATGCACATAACAACTTACGAAATGCACATAACAACTTAAAAAATGCACAAGACAACTTAGAATATGCACATAACAACCTACGAAATGCACATAACAACTTACTAAATGTACATAACAACTTATGAAACGCACATAACAACTTAGAAAATGCACAAGACCACTTAGAATATGCACATAACAACCTACGAAATGCACATAACAACTTACTAAATGTACATAACAACTTGGAAAATGCACATAACAACTTACGAAATGCACATAACAACTTAGAAAATGCACAAGACAACTTAGAAAATGCACATAACAACTTAGAAAATGCACAAGACAACTTAGAAAATGCACATGACAACGTAGAAAATGCACATAACAAATTACTAAATGCACATAACAACTTACTAAATGCACATAACAACTTAGAAAATCTACAGGACATCTTAGGAAGCGTACTGCACAAAATACAAAAGGCCAACAGAAGGCAGCCGAGGCTTTCCATATCTATGGAAAGCCTCGGCTGCCTTCTGTTGGCCTTTTGCATTTTGTGCAGTACGCTTTGTAAGTCGTTTCGTGCATTTTCTAAGTTGTTATGTGCATTTTCTAAGTTGTGATGTGCATTTCTTAAGTTGTTATGTGCATTTCGTAAGTTGTTGTGTGCATTTTCTAAGTTGTCCTGTGCATTTTCTAAGTTGTTATGTGCATTTAGTAAGTTGTTATGTGCATTTTATATGTTGTCTTGTGCATTTTCTAAGTTGTCCTGTGCATTTTCTAAGTTGTTATGTGCATGTTGCAAGTCGTCTTGTGCATTTTCTAAGTTGTTATGTGCATTTTCTAAGTTGTGATTTTCGTAAGTTGTTATGTGCATTTTGCAAGTCGTCTTGTGCATTTTCTATGTTGTAATGTGCATTTTCTAAGTTGTGATTTTCGTAAGTTGTTATGTGCATTTTCTAAGTTGTCCTGTGCATTTCGTAAGTTGTTATGAGATTTTTCTAAGTTGTCCTGTGCATTTTGTAAGTTGTTATGTGCATTTTCTAAGTTGTCCTGTGCATTTCGTAAGTTGTTTTGTGCATATTGTAAGTTGTTATTTGCATTTTCTAAGTTGTCCTGTGCATTTCGTAATTCGTTATGTGCATTTTGTAAGTTGTTATGTGCATTTTCTAAGTTGTCCTGTTCATTTCCTAAGTTGTTATGTGCATTTCGTAAGTTGTGATGTGCATTGTTCAAGTTGTGATGTGCATTGTTTAAGTTGTTCTGTGCATTTGCTAAGTTGTTATGTGCTTTTCATAAGTTGTTATGTGCATATTCTAAGTTGTCTTGTGCATTTTGTAAGTTGTTATGTGCATTTTCTAAGTTGTCCTGTGCATTTCGTAAGTTGTTATGTGCATTTTCTAAGTTGTTATGTGCATTTTCTAAGTTGTTATGTGCTTTTCGTAAGTTGTAATGTGCATATTCTAAGTTGTCTTATGCATTTTGTAATGTGTTATGTGAATTTTCTAAGTTGTCCTGTGCATTTCGTAAGTTGTTATGTGCATTTTCTAAGTTGTTATGTGCATTTTCTAAGTTGTCTTGTGCATTTCCTAAGTTGTTATGTGCATTTCCTAAGTTGTGATGTGCATTGTTTAAGTTGTGATGTGCATTGTTTAAGTTGTTCTGTGCATATTTTAAGTTGTTATGTGCATTTTTTAAGTTGTTATGTGCTTTTCGTAAGTTGTTATGTGCATATTCTAAGTTGTCTTGTGCATTTTCTAAGTTGTTGTGTGCATTTTCTAAGTTGTTATGTGCGTTTCGTAAGTTGTTATGTACATTTAGTAAGTTGATATGTGCATTTCGTAAGTTGTCTTGTGCAAACTACAAGTCGTCGTTAAGTAGACTTTTTATCGGAATAGGTTTTGAATGAAACACCGGTAGAAATGGCGGCTCCAGGAGCGAACGCTATGCTCTGCATACTTTAACAAAATTGGGTTAGGGAAATTATACAATAAATTCTTAGAACAGAAAATTGATTTCAAAATGTGTAAGGGATTGTCTGACGTGGAGTTAATAAATCTTGGTCTGAAAACAATAGATCACAATAGGCAGTATCAGGAGGTGTGGTACAGGTGGCCGTGGGTACGGAAGATAAGGGGAGGGACCGGGAGACAAGGGTAGGGGTCGGAAGACAAGAGGACGGGAGTCGGGAGAGAAAGGGGAGTGAGGTTTTTAAAATAGCAAGTTTGTAAAAAAAAATGAATTATCATAGTTTGAGAGTCGTTTTGGGTAAATCAGTCTATATCCTATCAAAATCCATAATTGACCATTATCTTGTCTGCCGTACACGTTCTGTCTCCACGATAGATACGTTTATAGATTTTGTCCCTTGTTTATCAGTACTCTGAGAGAGAAGAGAGAAAAGGGGGCGGAGAAGGGAGATAAGAAAGGGAGAAGGGAGAAATGGGGGAGGGAGGAGGGAGAAGACGACCTCACGTAGCCCCTACCCATCAGTGTGGGAACTAACAAATAATAATAATAATAAATTGAAAAATATATTTAAATAAAAGTAATATTAACGTGCTATTTGTTGAAAACAAACATATTTTAAGTTTTCCTGAAAAAAGTCCCAGAGTATTTAAAATATGTTTGTTTTCAACAAATAACACGTGAAGTCCAGACTCTATTGAACCTATACCTTTAGGACGTCCTATTGGTCAAACGATGGAGGGCTATAAACCTTAGGACTACACACAAAGACAAACAAATAACACGTTATTTTTTTTTTATTTTTTTTTTCAGACCAAGATTTATTAACTCCACGTCAGACAATCCCTTAAACATTTTGAAATCAGTTTTATATTCTAAAAATTTATTGTATAATGTACCTAGCCCAATTTCTTTTACTAGGCAGAGCATAGCGTCCGCTCCTGGAGCCGCCATTTCTACCGGTGTTTCCTTCAAAACTTATTCCGATAAAAAGTCTACTTAACGACGACTTGTAGTTTGCACAAGACAACTTACGAAATGTACATAACAACTTATGAAATGCACAAGACAACTTAGAAAACGCATAAACAACTTAGAAAATGCACAAAACAACTTAGAAAATGCACAAGACAACTTAGAATATGCACATAACAACCTACGAAATGCACATAACAACTTACTAAATGTACATAACAACTTATGAAACGCACATAACAACTTAGAAAATGCACAAGACAACTTAGAATATGCACATAACAACCTACGAAATGCACATAACAACTTACTAAATGTACATAACAACTTGGAAAATGCACATAACAACTTACGAAATGCACATAACAACTTAGAAAATGCACAAGACAACTTAGAAAATGCACATGACAACTTAGAAAATGCACAAGACAACTTAGAAAATGCACATGACAACGTAGAAAATGCACATAACAAATTACTAAATGCACATAACAACTTACTAAATGCACATAACAAATTAGAAAATGTACAGGACAACTTAGGAAGCGTACTGCACAAAATGCAAAAGGCCAACAGAAGGCAGCCGAGGCTTTCCATAATATGAGGTCAGTCAACAAGATCCCCCGGTCAGTGTACTTTATCATCCATTCTGCAATGTGGACACACTGGATATATAGTCGAGGACGTTAAAACGCCTGACTGAAATAAGCAAAAATAGATATTAAAATCGAACAGGAAAAGTAGCATTCAAGGACGACAGTCAACCACAAACACACACAGAAACAAAGAACAACTCAGGGTTACGATAATAATATTTTGCAAACTTTTTTCGAAGTTTATGGTAACGGTAGCCCTGCTGGAGTAGATTTTTAGTTATACAAATATTACGAATATTAAAGTCCTCAACACGGCTACAAGCTACTTAGAATGTTGACGTGGCGCATGCATCGTCAGCCCAGCACATTGATATGGAAAGCCTCGGCTGCCTTCTGTTGACCTTTTGCATTTTGTGCAGTACGCTTTCTAAGTTGTCCTGTGCATTTTCTAAGTTGTTATGTGCATTTAGTAAGTTGTTATGTGCATTTTCTAAGTTGTCTTGTTCATTTTCTAAGTTGTTATGTGCATTTCGTAAGTTGTTATGTGCATTCTTTAAGTTGTCTTGTGCATTTTATAAGTTGTTATGTGCATTTAGTAAGTTGTTATGTGCATTTTCTAAGTTGTCTTGTGCATTTGTTAGGTTGTTATGTGCATATTCTAAGTTGTTCTGTGCATTTATTAAGTTGTTATGTGCATTTGTTAGGTTGTTATGTGCATATTTTAAGTTGTTATGTGCGTTTCGTAAGTTGTTATGTACATTTAGTAAGTTGTTATGTGCATTTCGTAGGTTGTTATGTGCATATTTTAAGTTGTCTTGTGCATTTTCTAAGTTGTTATATGCATTTCGTAAGTTGTTATGTGCATTTATTAAGTTGTTATGTGCATTTTCTAAGTTGTCTTGTGCATTTCGTAAGTTGTTATGTGCATTTCGTAGGTCGTTATGTGCATACTCTAAGTTGTCTTGTGCATTTTCTAAGTTGTTATGTGCATTTCGTAAGTTGTTATGTGCATTTTTTAAGTTGTTATGTGCATTTTATAAGTTGTCCTGTGCATTTCGTAAGTTGTTATGTGCATTTTCTAAGTTGTCTTGTGCATTTGTTAGGTTGTTATGTGCATATTCTAAGTTGTTATGTGCATTTATTAAGTTGTTATGTGCATTTGTTAGGTTGTTATGTGCATATTCTAAGTTGTTCTGTGCATTTATTAAGTTGATATGTGCATTTGTTAGGTTGTTATGTGCATATTCTAAGTTGTTCTGTGCATTTATTAAGTTGTTATGTGCATTTATTAAGTTGTTATGTGCATTTCGTAAGTTGTTATGTGCATTTAGTAAGTTGTTCTGTGCATTTATTAAGTTGTTATGTGCATTTATTAAGTTGTTATGTGCATTTCGTAAGTTGTCTTGTGCATTTTCTAAGTTGTTATGTGCGTTTCGTAAGTTGTTATGTACATTTAGTAAGTTGTTCTGTGCATTTATTAAGTTGTTATGTGCATTTATTAAGTTGTTATGTGGATTTCGTAAGTTGTCTTGTGCATTTTCTAAGTTGTTATGTGCTTTTCGTAAGTTGTTATGTACATTTAGTAAGTTGTTATGTGCATTTGCTATGTTGTCATGTGCATTTTGTAAGTTGTCTTGTGCGTTTTTTAAGTTGTCTTGTGCATTTTCTAAGTTGTTATGTGCATTTCGTAAGTTGTATTGTACATTTTCTAAGTTGTCGTGCGCATATTGTAATTTGTTATGTGCATTTTGTAGGTTGTCTTGTGCATTTTATAAGTTGTGATGTGCATTTAGCAAATGGTGTTTGTACAAACTGTTATTTTGTGTTAGGTGGACTATTTTGCCGGTATATATTATAGTAAAGCACCAAACATGGAGGCCATCTTACGGAAGTTTAATTTAGAAATGCACGTAGATATGTTTGTAAGGGAGAAAATTAGCCCGGATATAGTCAATAAGTTATCAGAGAATGAGTTTAAAGCTCTAGGTATTACCAATAGTGCAGATATCATGAAACTTCGGATTGAATGCATCACCTTTGGCAAAGATAATGGGAAATCAAAATTTCAGATTTCAAAGAATATGATTCAAATGCTTCTGGAAACATGATTTTGCGTGTCTGATATAGCAAAGTTGCTCTCAGTTCCTGAAAGAACAATATATCGTCGAATGAACCGATACACTATACAAGTGCACAGTTTCACTGACATCGACACTGCTACACTTGACACACAACTTAAAGAAACCCTCGTTGAGTTTCCTAGATGCGGTGAAGCTATGATTAGACAAATACTTGCTACAAAAGGAATAAAGGTACTGTATTGTATATAAAATAATTGTGTACATTAATAGTTCTTGTTATATAATTATGAAGATACAACATGAGAGTAGGATATACGGGCAATATGGAAATACGTTTCACGAATTGTAATACGTTTCTCGAATTGTGTTCAAACTAGTTACAGTGAAACAACACTGTGAGATTTCACAACACTGTGGGACATTCAGAACCAGTATTTTCCTTTGCGAAATACTTGTGCACCCTGTCTTGCCCCGTTCTCCGTCCGAAAGAATAAAAGACTTAAACATATTTTCTTGAAACTTTATGTGTAGGCATATACTGTACATATGTTTAAGGATTATTTTAAGGATTATGTCCCCTGGTACAAAAGAAAGATTCAAACTTCTGCACATTTTTTCATGAAACTTGCAGTACCTCATCTTATTATCCTATTTATGATTTCACAACTGAATTGATATAAATATAGAGGTTTTAATAAGGTATTTCAAAGTGAATCCAACAGAAATAAGAAGTTGAACTCAACACTAAAAATCTTACAATAAAAGTTGCAATATGTTATTTTGATATCCTTAGCTAGTTTGTGCTTCCAATAATCCTGTCAAAGTAATTTTTTAAGAAACAAAATCAATGTTCATAATCAATGCAGAACTAAAATGCATACATACTGTATATGTTATTCACATGGATACATATTTATTTACATACCTGGTCAAGACAGGTACTTAAAGCAAAAGTTGCATAAAACAACTTTATACATACTTTATACTTTGTAATGGCTGGCACTACCTAGACAATTATATCAAAGTAATAGATATTGCAAGTTATATGTAAATATTAGGACCAGTATCGGCGGAGTAATTGCCCTTGATTTAGTTAAAAATGCTAAATTTTGCCTCGTTAAGACGATAGGGCGTGTCATATTTCTCTCGAGTCTTGTACAAACTTTACCAGATTGTTACTATCAATTAAATCTCAGAAGTTCGAAAACCAGCCAGATCGGAGCAGTATCGGCGGAGTTAAATATGCTTTATGTTTACTCGTGTAAGACGGATAGGGCCTCCAGTTGTTTCTTCCGATCGTTTACAAACTGTATCAAGTGTGTTATGGTGCATATTATAGCTGCAGACTAGTTGTGAATACCAATCCAGATCGACCTGTAACAGGAGTGTATGGCCCGTGATGTCATGTATATGTGCTATGTGTGCATCGTGTTAGTTATGAGTGGCGCTGGAGTTGTTAGTCTGAGTTATTTAGTTTGTTGGGGTTAGGATTGGTATGAGAGGGATTGGTAGTTTATAATTCATGAGTACATGGTTAGAGTGAGGTTGGAGTAGTGGGTGACGGAGGAGGTAAGGGGTGAGGTGGGAGAGGTGTATTAGTGTGACTGATGTTGCATTGAGGGTTAAGTTTAGTGTTATAGGTTGTGGTTTAGATTGGTTATAGAGAGTTGGAGTATTAATGAATGTGAGTAATGTGAGAGTGTTTGGAAAGGTTGGGTGTGGTTTTTGATTGTTGGTGGGAAGAGGTGTTGTAGTATTAAGGATGGGGGATGAAGTGAGGGGTAATTGGGGGGTTGGGATTGTTTTGAGAAGTGTTGGGAGTTTTAATGAATTTGAGTAGTGGTTATGAGGTGGTGTAAGGGTGGTGAGGGGTTGTTGGAGTTGTGGGGGAAAGGGGTTGAGTGTAGAGGTTGGGGGGGATGAGGGAGGGGTAATTTAGGGTAATTGGGGGGGTGGTAGGGTGGGGGGGAGGGTGGGTGTGGGGGTGTGGAGGGGTGGGGGGTTGGTTTGTGTGGGGGGGGTGTGGGGGGTGGGGGGTGGTGAGAGTAGGAATTGGAGTTTTAATGAATGTGAGGTAATGTTGGAGTGGTGGAGAGTGGGTGGTGGGTTTTTGGAGTGTGGTGGGGAAGAGGGTTTAGTGTGATAGAGAGGATGGTGGTGTGTTGTAATGTGTGAATTGTTGAGGATATGAGTGGAAGAGTGAGGGGGGTAGGTGTTAGTAGGGGTTAGGGGAGTGTGGGGTGTTGATTGATATGGTTTAGGGTGGTATTATTAGGAGTTGGTAGGATGTTGGGGGGAGGGTGTGTAGGTGGTTTGTGTGTGTTGTTTGGTTGGGTGTGTTTTGGGTTGTTAGTGGG